>PVIA01015302.1:0-23229 GCA_004024845.1 Tonatia bakeri
AAATTTGTTAGTGATTCTACTATTTCTCCTCATAAAATTTTCTACCCTCCTTTCTGCCTTTCCCAATTCTTTCTCAAGTTAGGCCTTTGCTATGAAGTCTTTCCGTATGTCTGCGTCTTTTCTCCCAAGTGAAGGTCACACCATTACTCCTTGCACAAAGCTTTAGTGATTGTATTTATAACACTCTACTGTTGTCTGTTTCACATATTTATTTTCTTGCTAAATTGTGAATTCCTTGAAGTTGAGGCTGTTTCTGATTAATCTTTGTAGCTCAAATGACACCCAGATCATTTTATTATATTCCATCACTAGGCAAGGTTTAAATGCTCTTTAAATCAAGCTGAAATTTGTCTCCTGCTCTCTCCCTTTAGTCCTTGCTCTAACGTCTGAAGTACTCCAAACTAACTTACTGTTATGCCCATCTCCAAACATGTATCATCTACCAAGTACAGTTCTACACAGTCTTTATTTCTCTGGGCTAAACATTTTTAGTGTTGATAGTTTGCTTTCCTGGTTTTTATTTTTTTCTTAAATAAGTTTTCTTTACCTATTCCAGTATTTAGAATCATAGAATTTTAAGTATTGAAAGGGACTAGCATTTGCCCTAGTCCTGGTCCTTCATCCAACTAATATTTGTTGCTTACGTACTGATTGAGTAATTGAAACTGATACACAGTTATTTTGAAGCACCACAATATTTTGAGAATTTCACTAAGGATAAAGAGGAAGTTTAGATTTTGTAGATTTTTAAGAAGTTCACCTTTTATTGTTTTAAAATTTTTGTGCTTCTGAGTATCTTAAAAATAAGCAAAATTAAAAAGATGTTTTGTGCTAATGCAGAGTATATATAGTACAGAAAGATCTTCACATTTTTATAGCATTACCGTTAAGAATTTGACTCTAAAGCTTAGGTACCACGGCTTCAATCCTGGATCTACCACATATAAATGTAAATTACTTAATCTCTGTGTGTCTCAGTTTCCATTTGTGTAAAACAAGATTAATAATAATATGGGATGTTATGAGGTTTAAATGAGTTAGTCCCTGTAAAGCACTAAGAATTATGCCTAGCACACAAATGTTCAGGATGTGGTTACTGCCTACCGCTGCCACCACCATCACTGTTATTGAGCTGTACAAGCACCTGATGAGATATGGAATGCACCTTTGGAATTTCTGGTTGAACAGTAACTAAATCATCTGTACTTACGATGTAAGTTTATTGTCCTTAAAAGAGGCCCTACATACCATACTTTGCACCACAGCATGATTTGCCTAAACTGTAACCACATCTATGGAGTAATGAAGTACTTTATCATGGGGTTTTACTGTAGAAACAATTTAAGAGATGGCAGAAGACTCATTAGCTTTTGAGTCTGTTCCTCTGAGACAAACTTACTAAAAATCCATTTCCTGTCTTTTCGAAAAGAGTAAATTCATTTCTTCATTGAAATTCTGCAAAGAAAATACTGGCAGCTTTTGTTTTATGGAATGTAATGTTTTAAGATACATTTAATTTTCATTAGTAAACTGCTTTTAATAATGCATGCATTGGAGTAAATTTTCTTCCTCTGTTATAAGGTTGCTATCAAGATCATAGACAAGACCCAGCTGGATGAGGAAAACTTGAAGAAGATTTTCCGAGAAGTTCAAATTATGAAGATGCTTTGCCACCCGCATATCATCAGGCTTTACCAGGTAGAGTCTAGTGACTTCCTGCGTGGCAGCATAAAGAAAACCTTGGAAGGTTGATTGGGTGAACCTCTGCAACTTCGTTTCTGTGTTCACACGTTCTTCCTCCTGTGTTCTCCACCCTTTTGTCTCCCTGCGCAGTGCGCATGCCGTTCTTAGTGAGAGTCACACAAAAAGTTACTCAGAAGATGATGAGAACTTAGGTCAGAACCCTGAAACAGAATGGGGAGCTCAAAAGGAACATAGAATTTTGAGAGATTGGAAGCTAGAGATGAATATACATTATTTTTATAACATTATCTAAACACTAATTTCTGTGGTAATGTCATGCATTATGAAGGCAAAGGACAAAGTGTGGCTTCCCATATCAGCCAGAACCTACCTTCTTTCCATTCTAGTAGGGTCCGACTTAGTTTTTAGTTTTCCAAGGTAGCATTTGCTTACTTTGATAACCAGAGATTGAGTGTGTATAATGGAAGAGACTTCTAATTTAGTTTTCTCACCTTCCCAAGAAATATGCATATTCCATATTATCATCAAAAATGATTCCCGAGTCCTACTGCAGAACCAGTAAATCTAATTGCTGCAATTTCAAGTCAGGTAGGAAGGGAGGATCTTTGCCTTATGAGACTGGTGTAAGTGATATTTTGGAAAAAGTGGGGCTTTGGGGTGCTTCTCAAATTGTATTGTGTCGGCAGTCACAAGCTCTGCCTATGCTTTCTACTAGAACAGCCATCCCCTAGTTCTGCAGGAAATGGTCACCCACTCTGTTCATTTGCTGCTGTTAGCCTGCAGTAAATTCTTGTTGGCCCAGAAGAAATCATGTCATCATATTACTATATGTGGTTAAGGCTACATACAGCTTTAGGGTTTTTCTCTGTCATCAGCTACTCACATAGTAAAATTGAACTAGATCAGCAGATCAGACTTGTTAAAATTTATCAGATTAAATTATGTTGAACCCATACCTACGTTGTACCCCAGAAGTAAACTTATGAAAGCTTTCTGGTATTGCTTGAAGACCTGCATCTGCAAACTCAGAGGTGTCTGACCTCTGCTTGCTTCCTATCCTAATAGACTGAGTAAATTTCTTGACCTTACTTGTTTAAATAAATCACCTTTAAATAATTGTAGGGCTTCTTAGGCTGATCTTTCTCAAAAAGTTAACTTACAAGTATTAACCTTATAATGGATTTCTGCAAGTTACCTTTCTTATCCAAGATTTCACTGGCCTGTAAGAATGTCCCTACTTTTAGCCTTGGCTTTGAACAGTGCTCTCTTTCAAGCTTTAATTTTGCTCTGGGAGCTCGCATTGTTATGGGAGAGGCTGAGCTGCCAGAGTGAATGTCAGATTGCCTTCTGAAGTGTCAGGTTAGTTTTTGGGTTGTTTGCGAAGCTTCAGTCTCCTTAGGTTTACAGAATGAGCCAAATATAGGTGAACTCTTGGAAAGTTGAACAATAAAAGAACAGGTGCAGTCAGTAAAAAAGCCTGGGGTTAAAAGGCATACATACATATACAATGTGACATTTTTTTTCTTTTTTTCTAAGAACCTGCATATATTTAGAGCCCTTCTCTTTTGTTACATATATCAACATATAGAGAGTGCTTACAAACAATACCTGTAACAAGCAGTGAGCTACCACCAGTATATATATGTTTTTTAAAAATTAAGGAGAAAAAATGACACAGTTATTAGATTAGAAAATTAAATTGATGTGCATTTATACAGTGGAGTATCATGAGACCATTGAAAAAGAAGAAGTAAATCTTTCATAATATAATGCATAATACTGTTATAGGTACTAATACATAAAGATGTCAAAGGTAAAGTAACTGGGAAATCATTTAACAAAATAATTAATTGTGAAGTATAGTCAAAGGCTAGAATGCCTCAATATGATAGCTGCTTGCCACACATGGCTATTGAGTATCAAAATGTGGCTAGAACAAATGAGGAAATGAATTTTACTTTTGGTAAAGATTTTATTTATTTCTTTTTAGAGAGAGGTGAAAGGAAGGAGAGAGAGGGAGAGAAACATTGATGTGCGAGAGATACAGTGATCCGTAGCCTCTCACATGCCCCCACCTGGGGACCTGGCCTGCAGCCCAGGCATGTGCTGATTGGGATTTGAACTGGCCACCTTTTAGTTCTCGGGCCAGCACTCAATCCACTGAGCCACACCAGCCAGGGCAGAAATGAATTTGTAATTTTATTTAAATTAATTTGAACGTAAAAATTGAAGCAGTTTACAGTTTTAAAAACTTTTTGAAATGATTTTCAACATATTGGGGTAAATAAAATACATTAGAATTAATTTCACCTTTTTAGAAAGCTTTTTAATGTGATCACTAGAAAAGATAAATCATATGTAAGGCTCATATTTCTGTGGACAGCATTTCTCTAGAATGATATAGAATAAGTTACTAACAGTGTTTCCTCTGGGGAATAAAATGGAGGGGGTTGAGAAGAGGAAAGCCTTTGGTCTCTGATTATACAGCAGGTATTTAAAATGTTTACAGTGAGTGTATGTACTCATATATTACTTTAAAAATATTTAATGAAAAAGGTTAAAAGGAAGAAAGGACTGACAACACACTATAACTAATTTAAAAGGCACTAAATATTAGCAAAATATATATATAATTATTTATATAATACATGTTTGTGTAATTATAATAATATATTAAACATATAAATATGTAAAAACTATATATATGAGGAAAATAAAGATCAAGACAAAATAAGCAATGAGTAGTTTACATTACTTGAAGTGTTGAATATTTACATTATTGTCCCCAGTTTTGATAAATGGGTAGTGGAAAGTTATTTCTACTTTCACAAAAAGCACAGCCATATGTGATTTCTGTGCAGTTTTTGAGTGATTCCCATTTTTTCCCTAAGGCTTTTTTTGTTTTGTTAGGTTTGGTGGGGAACATTTTGAGTTTCAAATGACAAAATGATGTTAAATTTCAACTTTTGAGTTTTTGTCAGCTTCTTTGCTTCTCAGTTTTGTTTAAGAGATTACAGAGGCCTCATGGAACAACAAAAGGACTGTCTCCCTCAAGTAGTAAATATTTCCTACTTTTGAGAACTTGGAGGAATACCTATTTTTCCCCTTTCTTAATAACATTTGTATCTGTCCACTCCCACCAGTGTTTTAAGTTTCCTTTAAGTAGTAATGATTATTAATATTTCAAATGACAAAGGAAGAGTCATTGGTTTCTTTTCCTATAATGTCATTTGTGTCACTATAAATTTCTTGCCTTTGCACTAGGTTATGGAGACAGAACGGATGATTTATCTGGTGACAGAATATGCTAGTGGAGGGGAAATATTTGGTAAGTACAGTTACTGCATTCTTTAATCAGCTATTGCACACACTGTGGCAGACCTAAAACAGCTGTTCAGTAATGACTTTGTCACTTGAGCCACTGTCACTTGATGCTGTCCTTGAGTGCTGTCATATTCTATCAACAGAGTTATTCTAATTATTTTTCATTCACCTATTTCTCTTCACCATCTCCATTTCCTTAACAAAGGTGTTCTTTTTATTTCAATCAGATGTTGACAGTTGAGATTAAAGATCTCTAAGAACAAACATTCCTTCTGAACATGTAACTGAGGGTCTTTTCCTATTCCCAGATTCTAACTGGGGTTACTAAGTGTGCCAGAACTCCCACAGTGTGTGTGTGGGCGGGGCTCAGTTGTGTGAGAGAGCCACTTGGAGCAAGCATTCTCACCTAATTCGTTCTTTAAACTTTGTTTAAATATAACACATAACTATATTTCTTACCATGCATGTGTTCAACAGTTCCCTTGATGATCTTGTAAATTTGATGGTTCTGTCTTCAGTAGCTATTTTTTTTTCTGTAACACTTAGCACAGACAGCATCAGAATTAAGTAGGAGAATATGTTACCAGAAAATCTGACTTTTCAAGGTGGTAAAAACTCAAAAAAATTTTTTTTATAGCAGTGATAAATGGAGCCAAGTAGAGGTGAAGGCTGAACTTTGAAATCTATATTGACATCTTTTTATTTTTAACTTTTTCCTTTTGTCAAGTAACTACAAGAAACATTCTTCTTACATAATTTATATTTATCTAGTTTATTTTTTTCTGGTTTTGTTTTGGTTAAATATGGATGGTAAAATATTGGCTCTTACTAATTTGAAATATATTTAAAAGCATGAAATCACTTTTAAAGTTCAGTTTTCTTATAAATAATGGATCAATTGTGACTGTATGGAATTTTTGGCATTAAAATTTCCCCAGACACCTACCTTATAGTTTTGTGTCAGAATCTTCAGGATAAGTGTGAGTGAACCCTTTTTGGAGGAGGTATCATCATTTCTTACTAATATTTTAAATTGACTTTATATATATTATATATTTTTTGGCATAATGTTAATCTTGGGAGAAAAGAGACTATATCATCTTAATGTTCATAATAATAATAAAAAAAACAACCAAACACAGTACACATCCAATCTATTTTGATCTTTAGGGAAACAGATTTTTTTTGTTGTTGTTCAGTTATAGTTGTCCCAGTCTTCCCCCATTGCTCTCTCCTGCCCTGCCCACAGCCTGCTTCCATAGTCAACCCCACCCCTTGGTCCTTCATACATGTTCCTTGACTTTGCCCTTCCCCTTCTTTCCCTCGTCATTCCCCTCCCCCAACCACCCCTCCCCACCCCCACCCCTCTGGATACTGTCATTAAAAAATTTTTATAACTTTTTTTCTTACTGCTTTTGTCATTTTTTAAAAAGATTTTATTTGTTTATTTTTAGAGATAGGGGCACAGAAGGAGAAAGAGAGGGAGAGAAACATCAGTGTGTGGTTGCCTCTTTTGCCCCCCTCACTGGGGGCCTGGCCGGCAACCCAGGCATGTATCCTGACTGGAAATGGAACTGGTGACCTTTTGGTTCGCAGGCCTGTGCTCAGTCCACTGAGCTACACCAGTCAGGGCTGTTATTTTGTTCTTTATCTCCGTGTCTCTGGTTCAGTTTTGCTTGCTTGCTTGTTTGTTTTATTGATTAGGTTCCACTTTAGGAGAGATCTTGATCACCTGGCTTTTTCTACTTAGCATAATACTCTCCAGTTCCATGCATGCTGTCACAAAGGGTAGGATTTCCTTCTTTCTTTCTGCTGCATAGAATTCCATTGTGTAAATGTACCCCAGTTTTTTTATTCACTCTTCTAATGATGGGCACTTAGGCTGTTTCCAGCACTTGGCTATTGTTAAGTAACACTGCTATGAATATTGGGGTTTATAGGTTCTTTTGAATTGGTGTTTCAGGATTCTTAGGATATAATCCCAGCAGTGGAATCTCTTGATCAAAAGACAGTTCCATTTTCAGTATTTTGAGGAAATTCTATACTATTTTCCACAGTGGCTGCACCACTCTGTATTCCCACCAACAGTGCACTAGGGTTTCCTTTTCTCCATAACCTCCCCAGCACTTGTTGTTTGTTGATTTGGTTATCATGGCCATTTTGACTGTTGTGAAGTGGTATCTCATTGTGGTTTTAATTTGCATCTCTCTGATGGCTAGTGATGCTGATCATCCTTTCATATGTCTCTGGGACCGCTGTATGTCCTCGTTGGAGAAGTGTCTGTTCAGGTCCTTTGCCCATTTTTCAGTTGGATTGTTTGTCCTCTTGGTGTGGAGTCCTGTGAGTTTTTTATATATTTTGGAGATCCAACCCTTGTCTGAGATATCACTGACAAATACGTTTTCCCATACGGTTGGTTCCCTTTTCATTTTGCTGATGCTTTCTTTAGCTGTGTAGGAGGCTTTTAATTTGATGTAAACCCATTTGTTTATTCTTTCCTTTATATCCCTTGCCCTAGGGGACATATTGTGGAAAATGTTGCTGCATGGGATATCTGAAATTGTTCTGCCTACATTCTCCTCTAGGACTTTTATGGTGTCATGACTTATATTTAAGTCTTTTATCCGTCTTCAGTTTATTTTGGTATATGGTATAAGTTGGTGGTCTGGTTTCATTTTTTTGCATGTACCTGTCCAGATATTGAAGAGGCTCTTTTTATTCCATTTTATGTTCCTGCCCTCTTGTCAAGTATTAACTGATCATATTGACATGGGTTTATTTCTGGGCTCTCTATTCTGTTCCATTGGTCTATATGTGTGTTCTTATGCCAATAAAAGACTGTTTTGATTACAGGGACCTTGTAATATAGTTTGATATCAGGTATCGTGATCCCTCCTACTTGGTTTTTCTTTCTCAGAATTGCTGAGGCTATTCGGGGTCATTTATGGTTCCATATAAATTTTTGAAATATTTGTTCTATATCTGTCGCTGGTATTTTAATAGAGATTGCATTGAATCTATAAATTGCTTTGGGTATGATGGACATTTTAATGATGTTAATTCTTCCAACCCATGAACACGGTATGTGCTTCCATTTATGTGGGTCTTCCTTAATTTCTTTTTTCAGTGTTGTGTAGTTTTCTGAGTACAGGTCTTTTATCTCCTTGGTTAAGTTTATTCCAGGTACTTTATTTTTCTTCTTGCTATAGTAATTGTGTTTGTTTTCTTAATTTCTGTTTTTGATATTTCACTGTTGGTGTACAAAAATGCCTCTGATTTCAGAATATTGACTTTGTGTCCTGCTATTTTGCCAGATTCACTAATTAGGTCAATTTTTTGGTGGCGTCATTAGGATTTTCTGTATACACTGTCATGTCATCTGTAAACAATGACAGTTTTACTTCCTTCTTTGCAGTTTGGATGCCTTTTATTTCTTTTTCTTATCTGATCACTTTGGCTAGAACTTGTAATACTATGTTGAGTAGAAGTGGTGAAAGCAGACACCCTTGTCTTGTTCCTGATCTTAGTGGGAAAGGTTTTAGGTTTTGCCCGTTAAGTATGATGTTAGCAGTAAGTTTCTCATATATGGTCTTTATGTTGAAGTATGCACCCTCTACCGCCACTTTGCTGAGTGTTTTTATCATAAATGGGTTCTAGACTTTATCAAATGCTTTTTCTACATCTACTTATGTGATTGTATGATTTTTGTCTTTTCATTTTCTTTATGTGATGTATTATATTTATTGATTTGTGAATATTGTACCATCCTTGCATCCCTGGGATGAATCGCACTTGGTCATGGTGTATGATCTTTTTAATGTATTTCTGGATGCGATTTGCCAATATTTTGTTTGGGAGTTTAGTGTCTATGTTCATCAGCGATATTGGCCTGAGGTTTTCTTTCTTTGTTGTGTCTTTATCTGGCTTTGGGATTGTGATGATGTTCACCTCATAAAAACAGTTTGGGAGCCTTACCTCTTCTTTGGTTTTTTGGAATAGTTTGAGAAGAGCTGAGGTTAGCTCCTCTCTGAATGTTTAGTAAGGTTCTCCTGTTAAGCTGTCTGGTTCAGGGCATTTGGGTGCGGAGAGTTTTTCGATTACTGTTCCAATTTCACTAGATGTTATCAGTCTATTCAGGCTTTTGTTTCTTCCTGACTCAGTTTTGAAGAATTATGTTTCTAGAAATTTGTCCATTTCCCCCACGTTTTCAAATTTTGTGGCATATAGTTGTTCGTAGTACTTCCTTACAATCCTTTGTGTTTCTGTGGTATCTGTTGTAATTTGTCCTCTTTCATTTCTGATTTTATTCACTTGGGTCCTCTGTCTTTTTTTTTTTGATGAGTCTGGTTAAAGGTTTGTGTGTTTTGTTTATCTTTTCAAAGAAGCAGCTCCTGGATTTATTGATTCCTTGAAATATTCTTTTAGTCTCTATGTCATTTAATTCTGCTCTGATCTTTATTATTTCCCTCCTTCTACTTGCTCTGGGCTTTGTTGTTGTTCCTCCATTTCTTGTAGATGTAGGTTTAGGTTGTTTATTTGAAATTTTTCTCTTTTTTAGGTAGGCCTCTTATGATCTTTCCTCTCAGGACTGCCTTTGCTGTGTTCCATAGGTTTTGGGCTGTTGTGTGTTCATTTTCATTTGTTTCCAGAAACTTTTTGATTTCTACCTTGATTTCATTGTTTAATAACATGTTATTCAGTCTCCATGAATTTGACTGTTTTTGAGTTTTTTCTATAGGTTGGTTTCTAGTTTGAAGCCATGGTGATCTGAGAAAATGCTTGATGTGATTTCAGTTTTCTTACAATTTTTGAGGCTTGTTTTGTGTTCTGTCACGTGGTCTCTCTTTGACAATATTCCATGTGCATTTGAAAGGAATGTATATTTTGCTTCTTCGGGGTGAAAGTTTTTATATATATATCAGTTAAGCCCATTTAATCTAGAGTGTTTTTCAGTTCCACAATGTCCTTGTTGATTCTTTGCTTGGAAGACCTGTCCTTTGCTGACAGTGGGGTGTTATAGTCCCCTACTGTAAGTGTGTTGCTGTCTGTATCTTGAAGTCCTCCAACATTTTCCTTACATATTTCTGTACTCCTGGGTTAGGCGCATATATGTTGTTTATAATGTTTATATTTTCTTGACAGATTCTGCCCTTCAATATTATGAAGTGCTCTTCTCCATCTCTTTATCACTTTTGTTTTGAAATCTGTTTTGTCTGATAGAGTGTTGCTGCTCCAGCTTTTTTTCCCTTGGCCATTTTCTTAGCGTGTTTTTTTCTAACCCTTCACCTTCAGCCTGTTAAGGTCTTTTGTTCTGAAGTGAGTCTCTTATAGACAGCATATGTGTGGGTCATGAGGAAAACAGATTAAAAGTACAGAAAAGATAATAATCCTCTTGTCATAGATGCTTGTGAAAATGTAGCTCAAGGCATAAGGAAATAGAATAGTACTTCTCTTAGTATTATTTTTAAAAGATTTAAATGAATAAAATTATTACCTCAAGAAATTATTATCACTGCAATAGGGATATAACTGTCTCATGAACTCTGATGTTTAAAATATGTCTGCATAAAAGTTGAAAGGATGGGTTTAATCAAGGACATGCATTTTGAAGGCAATTAGACCTACTTTTGAATCAGGTCTTAGCTACCTTTTGCTGCTTTACTTACAGCAAATTACTAAATGATTCTGAGAATAACATTTTTTGTAAAAGTAAGATCCATAGTATCTGTCTCACAGTTGTGAAGGTTAAATAAGGCAGCATATATAGAGCCCTAGCACTTTGCTTCCTTTAGCTTGTTTTTGAGAACAAATGGGAGATTGCCTTCTGGCTGATAACATGAGGAACTCCACTTATGTGTTCCCTGGTAAAGATGTTTTTTAAAAAAACCAAACCCAGCCATTTAAAATCTCTGGAAATGTTCCTTAGGTGAACAGGAAATGAACATTTATTCAAGAACATCTATAAAAGTTTGGTAAACAGTGAGAGATTCTGAGTTTTTTAACTGCTTCCTTTTTCCCTCTTGCCAGCTTAGCAAAATAGTGATGCGACTCAAGGCTCCTCTACTTCAGATGTAGTCTCCCTACTCCCACCCCTCCAGCCTAGACTTAACAATTTTTTTTTCCTGGTGGAATAGGATGCCAGCATTTCTTATCCTTCTCTCAGCTACCTATTGCTGCTGCTAAGTCCTGGAGGAGTGCAATTGAAGAGTGGGGACTCCCTTGTTCCACCCAGCCCCCACCTGTGGAGTTTAGGTGTGGTAGGCAAAATACTGGGGTCTAGTTATAACTCGCAAGTTGTAAGTTGGTAGTTCCATCGTAAGAAAGGCAAGCTGAGACACTCTCAGATTGCATCCTCTCTCCCTCCACTGAACTCTTAGCTCCTAGAGTGAGAGCATCACTCAGTTGCCCCCGTATCTAGCTTCAGAGCCCTGGCTTAGAGGTTTGCCCAGAAAGTTAAGACCGTAAAATAGCTTCTGATTTCTTTCCATAGGAACTGAGTTTATTTGTTGCAGAGAATGACGTTCCGGCCCGAAGACGTGCACAAGAACATGGGCGGCTGCAGTAAAAAGGCATTTCAGAGGGGACTTGAGAGAGAGGCTAAGATGTAGGCCAGCTGACGTGCCAGAGAGAACCAGGGAATAAACACGAGCACCTTACTGTTGTCTGAACACAAACCAAACACCGATCTCAGATACTATTGTTTCAAAGGAACCAGACTTTGTTTGGATTGTTTGTAGAACATTTTATGCCCCAGGGCATTGTTGAAAACAGTAAAGCAGCCAGCCAGCAATTATTGGAGATTACCAACAGGGTGTGGTCAAGGAAAGAAAGGACTAGGGAGAGCAGGACCCACACCGTGATGATCCAGTGATCTGAGGGTGACTGTGGATATACCAACACTGTTTCTCCCTGAGGGATAACATCATAAGATACGTACTATGTGTAGGGGAATAAACTACACTAAAACACTCCAGCTACTCAGTTAACAAATAAGCAAGCAATAGCTATAACATACTCCAGAAGGTTAGAGGTGTACTAGCACCCAGACGTTCTACAATGTATTTTCTGAAATACCTAGTTTCCAACAACAGGGAAAAGTACCAATCATGAAAAGAAACAGGAAAGTGTGATCCATACACTGGGAAAAAAACAGGCCACAGAAACTGCCTGTGAGAGAGACCAGATGCCAGATTTATCAATGGCTACTTTAAAGTAGCCATTATGACACGTTCACGGAAACAAAGGATCTCACAATTAAAGTAGTAAATGAAAATATGATGTCAACATTATATTAAATAGAGAAATCAAGGAAGACCTGGAAATTAGTTTTAGACACACAGCTTCCAGCCAAGATGGAGGCATAAATAGAAATGCTTTGCTTCCTCACACAACCAAAAGAAGGATAACAGCCAATTTAAAACCAAAAACAACCAGAACTGCCAGAAAATTGAACTGTATAGAAGTCTGACAAACAAGGAGTTAAGAAGAGACATTCAGCCACACTGGTAGATGGGACAGAGACAGGCAGCTGGGGCAGATGGAGTGCATGGCAAGAAGGTGCCTAGAGGACCTGGCAGTCTCACATTCATATGCAGATAAACCGTGAGGAACAAATGGGGAACAAGACAGACAGCACAACCCAGGGTTCCAGCATGGGGAAAAGAAAGCTTCACGCTTCCAGTCAAAGTGGAGATGTAGGTAGATACACTGCCTGACAACACAGTATACGTGCTTCTCCAACACAGACATTATTGATAATACCATGTGGTAACTAAGGCTGAATACATTTTGAAAGCTAGCAATAATGCAAAGTGTGTTTCGCAACCACAATAGAATGAAATTAGAAATAAATAGCAGGAAAAAAATAGGGGAACTCAGATATGTGAAAATGAAACAATATACTTTATTTATGTATGTATTTATTTATTTTTAGAGAGAGGGCAAGAGACGGAGAGTGACATCAATGTGTGAGAGAAACATCGATTTGTTGCCTCTCATATACCCCCAACCAGGACCTGGCCCACAACCCAGGCATGCCCTGACTGGGAATCAAATTGGCAACCATTTGATTTGCAGGCCAGAACTCAGTTCACTGAGCCACACCAGCCAGGGCGAAACAGTATATACTTAAATAAGCAAAGGGTCAAAAATATCAAAAGCAAACTCAGAAAATACTTTGAGATGAATGAAAATAAAGACACATCATACCAAAACCTATGCAATGCAGCTAAAGCAGTGCTTATAGGAACAGATGGAATAAAACTATATGTACAGATAGCATGATTTTGTATATAGAACGTCCTAATGAATGCACTCAAAAACTATGAAAACTATAGAGGGTGGGGCTAAAGTAGGTTTATAGTTGTTAGTATGCAAAACACTTTATTCTTATATGCTATTAATTACTATATTATTTTCCAGTTGAACAACTGTAAACCTACTTTTGCCCCACCCTTTATAAGATTTAGCAAGGTGTCAGGATACAATAACAGTATATTCAAGTCATTTGTGTTTCTATACCCTTAAAATGAACAATCTGAAAATGAAAGAACTAAAACAATTCAGTTTACAATGGCATCAATAAGAATAAGATACTGAGGAATAAATTTAACAAAAACACTGCAAATCTTACACTCTGAAAAATACAAAAAAGTACAAAACAATGTCGAGAGAAATTTAAGATCTAAATGATTGGAAAAACATCTCATAATCATAGATTGTAAACGTTGACCTTGTTAAAGATGGCAGTACTAATCAAACTGATGTGTAGATTCAAAGCAATTCCATCAGGATATAAGCTGACATTTTTTATAGAGATTAAATACCTGATTCTAAAATTCATATGGAATTACAAGGAATCCAGAATAGCCAAAACAATCTTGAAAAAAAACAAAGTATCTGAGTGACACAGCTGCAAGTCAAAGGAAAACTGACAGACACCAGAAGCTGTAAGAAGCATACCAAAGATTCTCCCCTAGATTCTTCAGATAAATTGGGGCCCTAGCTGTACCTTAATTTTGGACTTTTTGCTTCCAGGACTATAAGTGAATACATTACAGTTGTTTTAAGATACCTACTTTGTGGCCATTTGTTTGGACACCCCTGTGAAACTTAAGACAGATGAGGACAGGATTTTGGCATCTCATCTTAGAATATCGACCCCATAAAATAGTAGTCTTTTATGAGGGGTGAAATCAGGTACCAGGTACAGGAATTGTCAGACACCAGCATGCTTAGGTCATTATTGTCAACATCATGTGTAACAAAGGCTTTAAAAAGGAACCCAAGAACTGCAGTCTTGGGATATCTGCTGGAATTAAGTAGACATAAGCAAGGTATTTCTGAAATGTTGTGGTGTGTTTAAAAGATTGGAAGATGAGAGGAGGAGTACAGTCATATTTCTCAAGTTGCCTAGAGTGGTTTAAATATAAGGCTTTGTGTAAGTAAATTGCCAGAAATGAGGCTGGTAAGATAGGAAAAGCTTAATAGTGAACAACTTTGTGTGAGTTCTCTGACTTGGGCAAATTTCCTATCACATCCTTTCATTGCATTATATCCTTTCTTAGTAGCACTCATATCACTTGTAATTTTACATTTATTTTTGTAATTATTTAATGGTTTCTCTGCCCCTCCAGACAGCAAACTAATTAAGTTTAGGCCCGTGTTTGTTTTTGCTCACCGTCGTGCCCCTGTGTCTCTTCTAGCTCTGCAGTGTGTACCATTGGACTCAAATATTTTCTGAGTTAAATGATTAGTAACTGTTTGCTTAATGAATGAGTGCATAAATGAGTGAACCAACTATGGAAAAGAATTTGACTTTTGTTTTTTAAAGATTTTATTTATTTTTAGGAAAAGGGAGGGAAGAAAGAGCAGGAGAGAAACATCAATGTGTGGTTGCCTCTCACATGCCCCCAAAATGGGAACCTGGCCCTCAACCCAGGTGTGTGTCCTGACTGGGAATGGAATGGGCAGCCCTTTGGTTCTCAGGCCGGGGCTCAATCCACTGAGCCACACCAGCCAGGACAGATAGTAACTGTTTACTTAATAAATGAGTGCTTGAATGAACCAACTGTGTAAAAGAATTGCCTATTTTTTTATCTTGAATCATTTCCTTATGAGGAAGAATTGGTGTGGAACATACCAACACCAGTTAGGGAGCTGCCTAGTAATATTTGATAATGATGAAGTTTTTGTTTTTTCAGGCTCTTTTTCAATGAATTTATTGGGATTAACACTGGTTAATGAAATTATATAGGATTCAGGTGTACATTTCTATGATACATTCACTATATATTGTATCATGTGTTCACTACCCCAAGAGAATGATGAGGTATTAAAGTAAGGTGGTGTCTTCATCTGTTTTATTTTAACTTTACAAGTAATTTTGTAATGTAGATATTTTTACCATTTTATAGACAAAGAAACTGAGGTTCACAGAGGCTAAATAATCTGCCTAAGGTCGTATAATTAATCACTGGTAGAGCTGAGATTTATTTCAAGGACTGTATGACTCCATAGCTCATGTTCTTTCCCATTCATTAGGTCGAAGAATCTGTTCTTCCTTATAAAAAGATTTCAATTGTCTGTGGGAGGACTTTTGATTATATATAAATAAAATATTTAGGTCATGAACATAGTAGTAAAATAATCTTAATATGGAGTATTTTTTTTACCTTCCAATTATTAAATCCCCATTGCAAGAGAGAGTCAGACAGATTTTCTTAAAAGAGTATTCTTGCTATGAGATTATAGAACTAACAGTTTTAAATGACCAATTCCTCTACTTTTATAATAGTGACTCCAGCTTTTCCCATCATGAAATTTTATTTCAAAATTGTTTGTTGAAAAGAAATAGCCAGTATTCTAAAATTATAGGTTAATTCATCATATCAATGGTTTACTAAACTTTTTGAAAGTTGCAGTACTAGTTAAAGGAGAAAAATGAGTAAGAGGGTATGAAGATGATTTTTTAATTCTCTGGCATTTTTAATTGGTGTGAGTGGTAGTATCATTTACTGAGATAGAGAATAGGAGGGTTATGAGCAGATTGTATGAACTGTATTGTTTTAGACATTGAGTTTGAGCCACAAGTTAGGTGAAAATTATCCATTAAGTAATTGAATATATTAGTCTTGAAGTCAGGGGTAAGATGAGCCTGAGGATATTGTTTCCATCAATAGATAGATGGTATGTGGTAATCAAATGGGATAATGCAGAAAGTAGGTTTAAGTTGAAAGTGAGGCCATGAAATATGTGAAAAAGCTGCTGTTGATGAAATAAGATTGTGAAAAAGGAGCAGTGTTTAGTACTATAGAAAAGTCAAATATGAGAAGGTCTGAAATGAAGCCCTTGTTTTGGTGACAAAGATGTTCTCAGAGCTGTTGAAGATCACTGTTTTACTAGTGTAACAAAAATAGAATCAAGTGGCCTTGGCTGGGTAGTCAGTTGGTTAGAACATTGTCCTAATATGACAAGGTTGTGGGTTTGATCCTTGTTAGATCACATACAAGAAACAATGAATGTATAAATAAGTGGAACAACAAGTTGATGTTTCTTTCTCTCTGTCTAAAAATCAATAGATAAAAATTAAAAAATAGAACAGCATATAATACAGTACATGGTGAGGAAGAGGATACTGAGAGTTTTTACCAGTGTTTTCTAAACTTGATCATATTGCACTAATAACACCTTCAAAATTATTTACTCCATTTTATCCAGATATGTATATCACCATAAATATTATCTGTCTGTAATTTAATAACTGCATTCTAAAATATATACAGATGTAGAAATTGAAAATAAGTTAAATAGAAGTGACGGGACTTCTGGCAATGACAGAGTAAAGACGTTGGAAAATCTTCTTTCTAAAGAGCAAATACAAAACTGGACAAAATTGCATAAAACAACTATTTAGGGTGCTGAAAATGAAGTGGCAAACATCATTTAGGAAGCTTTAATTCATGAAAATCTTTGAACATGTGATAAGAACAGTGGGAGTCTTTGGCTTTCTTGTCTGAGTCCCTATACCTATAACCTTTGCCTCACCTCCCCAAGTGTAATTATATCGTAATCAGCATTGGCTAGCCTTAAAACAGCAGCTTTGTTGCCAAGGGGAGCAGACTTGATTTGGAAGGAAAGACAAAAAGAAAAAGGAAAAAAAAGTAAAAAAACATTCCCAGTTACACAAGTTAGTTTGGTAGAGAGTTTGGTAGGAAACTAATGTGGAAAGCTCATAGCCTTGATAACTGGAAGTTGTGGTCTTGGTAGAGACAAGCAACAGAATGGTTGGCTAGCTAGAAACTTTGAGGGGAAATTGTATAAATGAGAGAACTACAACAGCATTAGCTAAGTTCTGCCTCATTTCTGCCTTACGGGGGACTGGCATCTACTAGGAAGTCCTGAGAGAGCCCAGCAAAGAGTAGGATTCGACTGACTTCGAAAATTTCTAAACTTTGAATGCACTTCACAACTCACCAACAGGGTTTTCAGTGGAGGGTGAAGGATCTGTTTGCTTGAACACTAATTGATGTAGACATAGGGATGACCTAAGAAAGCCAGGCTAAAAAATAAAAATAAGACTTTTTAAAAATATTGAGCAGTGAAATCAATGGCTACATACCATAGGGAGACAGATTCTCAAATTATTTCCAAGAAGGCTACTAAAAAATAAAGAACAGCAGCAACAGTCCCAGGGGGAGGGAGGGATCATAATCTAGAATTGGTTAAATATATTATCTATAATACCCAGTTTTATAAAAACAATACTATGGAAACGAGAGACTTCCAGCCAAGATGGAGTCATAGGTAGGTACACTTTGCCTCCTCACAAAACCAACAGAAGGACAACATATTTAAAAACAAATATAACCAGAACTACCAGAAAATCAAACTGTTTGGAAGTCTGACAACCAAGGAATTAAAGGAGAAACATTCATCCAGACTAGTAGGAGGGACTGAGACGGGCAGCCAGGGCAAAGAGGACACACGGCAAGACGGGGGCTGGAAGACGTGGCAGGCAAAGTGGCAGCTGGTGGACTGGGTGGTCTCACATTTATATATGGATAAACCAGGAGTAACAACTGTGGAGTGAGACAGACCACACAACCGAGGTTTCTAGCACAGGAAAAGAAATCCTCGAAAACCTCTGGCTATAAAAACCCATGGGGGTTGCAAATGCTGCAGAAACTCCCAGCCTCACAGGATAGTTTGTTGGAGAGACCCACAGGGTCCTGGAAACTACACAAACCCACCCACCTGGGAATCAACTCCAGAAGGGCCCAATTTGATTGTTGGTGGTGGGGGACGTGACTGAAAGTGGGGTGAGAGCTGAGTAAGTAGCACCGTTCCCTTTGACCCCTCTCCCACATAAAGTGCCACAGTACAGCCATGGGGGTACCCCACCCTTGGCAAAACCTTAAGTTTCTGTCCCTTACAACATAACACCTGCATCAAGACAAAGAAATATGACAGAAATGAAAGAACAGATTAAATCTACAAAAATAGAACTGATTGATGAAGAGATAGGCAATCTATCAGGTGCAGAGTTCAAAACACTGGTAATCAGGATGCTCACAGAATGATTGAGTGTGGTCGAAAATTAGAGGAAGAAGTAAAGGCTATGAAAAGTGAAATAAAGAAAGATATAAAGGGTACCAACAGTGAAGGAAAGGAAACTGGAACTCAAATGAACGATTTGGAACAGAAGGAAGAAATAAGCATTCAATTGGAACAGAATGAAGAAACAAGAACTCAAAAAAATGAGGACAGGTTTAGGAATCTCCAGGATAACTTTGAACATTCCAACATCCAAATCATAGGGGGCCCAGGAGGAGAAGAGGAAGAGCAAGAAATTGAAGACTTATTTGAAAAAATAATGAAGGAAAGCTTCCCCAGTCTAGCCAAGGAAATAGACTCCAGAAGTCCAGAATGCTCAGAGAGTCCCAAAGAGGTTGGATCCAAGGAAGCACACACCAAGACACATCATAATTATATTAACCAAGATTAAAGAAAGGAGAGACTCATAAAAGCAGCTAGAGAAAAGGAGACAGTTTCCTACAAAGCAGTTTCCATAAGCCTGTCATTTCTCAAAAGAGCCTTTCAGGCAAGATGGGGCTGGGAAGTAGTATTCAAAGTTGTGGAAGGCAAGGACTTATGTCCAAGATTCCTTTATCCAGCATCCAGCAAAACTGTCATTTAGAGTGGAAGGGCAGATAAGTGCTTCCCAGATGAGGTCAGGTTAAAGGACTTCATCATCACCTAGCCCTTATTATATGAAATGTTGAATATACTTATCTGAGAAAAAGAAGATCAAAACTATGAACAGTAAAATGACAACAAACTCACAACTATAAACAATGAAACCTAAAAAAAAAGAAAAACAACAATAAAAACAAACTAAGCAAACAATTAGAACAGGTACAGAATCACAGAAATGGAGATCACATAGAGGGTTATCAGTGGGGAGGTGAAGCAGGTTAGGTGGGGGGAAAAGCGCAGGGAATAAGAAGCATAAGTGGTAGGTACAAAATAGACAGGGCAAGGTTAAAAATAGTATAGGAAATGGAAAAGCCAAAGAACTTTTATGTATGACCCATGGACATGAACTAAGGGGGGGCAGTGCTGGTTTGTAAGGGGTGCAGGACAGAGGGTAATAAAGGGGAGAAAGATATGGGGCAAGGGTATTAGTATAACCAATATAATACACTTAGAAAAAAAGAATACTACAGGATGTTAAAGAAAAAATGTAGGATCACACGATCCAAACCCAGGAAGAAATTCAACAGAAACTTTCTCTGAGTGGGTCTAAGTGTTATGTTTAGCAAAAACTTCCTGGCAGTAATTATAAATTCATTTGAATAATTAAAAGAAATTATGTCTAAATAACAGAAAATATAACAATGACTAAATTGGGAATCTATAAAAAAGAACAAAATGGAAATTCTTGAGTTGAAAGTAGAATAATATAAAAAAAATCACTAGATAACTTGTATAGCAAATTTGAAGTGGCAGAAAAACAAACCAATAAACTTTAAGATATATCAATAAAAATGATCCACTCTAAGGAACAGAGAAAATAATTGAAAAACATAGTTGGAGCCTCAGATACTTATAAGACACTATAAAGTATATTAACATATTTTCAATGGGAATTCTAGAAGGAAAGGAGAAAGAAAAAGGGAGAAAAAAATTGAATAAAGTCCAAGTTCTTCCATAATGTATCATGAAATATTAATTTAAATTTTTCAGAAGGTAAACAAATCTGAAGTAGGATAAACACAGATACATATCTGGACACATTATTGTCAATTTGCTACAAGGACTGAGAAAATTTTGAGAGCAGCAAGAGAAAAATTACTCATTTTATATAGGGTAACTATTAACTATGATTTGTAGCTGAGTTTTTAATCAGAAAAAATGGTGGCTAGAAGACAGTGGGTCACCATATTTAAAATTCTAAAATTAAAAAAAAATAGTGAAGCATAAATTCTTTATCTAGCAAAATTGTCCTTCAAAATGAAGGGTAAATAAAGGCATTCCAAGATAACCCACGGCTGAGAAAAGTCCTCACAGCCAGACCTGCTGGGTGAGACATTCTAAAGGATGCGCTCAAGCCAAGCAGAAACGACACCAAGTGGCAACTCGTGTGCACAAGAGGAAATGAAGAAGATCAGGAAAGATGAGTATGTAGAAAATAAAAGATTACATAAGTATATTTTCCCTCCCCCCTCTTAATTTCTTCAAAAACATAAAATGTCTTAAAGAAGCAATTACAGCACTTCATTTCTGGATTCTAACATAGTGACGTAATATTAAGTACATAAAGGAAGATTGAGGAAATGGTCTTTTGTTGGAATAAAGTTGCTACATTTACTAGAAAAAGTCATTATTAATTGAACTACAATGTGATAAATTAAGATGCATATTATAACCTTAGAGCAACACCAAGATAAAAACTACTGACCTACCTTGAAGGGCAGTGGTATAAATGACTCTTGAAAAACTTGACCATGATGGGAAGAAATAAATAGAAGGGGTATTTGTTGAATTTGTGTTGTCTTTTTGTTATGTATTTGACTTCATACATTATAGTGCATACATGGAGAGGGATTAGTCTTGGGTGACATAGAAAGGAGGGTGGTAGGAATATATTTGAAGACTGGTAAGTTTACAGAAGTATTTGCATGACATTGATGTTTGTGGGATTAAAGTTGAGAGCCTGACTACGTAATACTAGTTTTTGAGAACTAGGGAAACAGTTTGTTGTTGAGATGGGATCTTTCACTAGCAGGTAAAGGAAATGAAAAGTTGATCATAGAGAACCAAGTTCAAGGACTGGTAGGCAACATTGACAGGCTAGCAATCATTGGAGAATTTAACTTTGTTGGCACTTCACCTGTGGCTTACTTAATGGGTTGTTTGTTAGCAGTCCTTGGCAATCTACATGCAGGAGTGAAGAACATAGATGGTAGGTTTGATCGAGAGTTTTGCAAGGTTGGTTGACGTGACAAAGCCTGGTGCTTGGAAGCTTCTGCTTTAGGTGTAAAGGTTACTACTACCTTGGAACTCTATCTTAGTATTATTGGCCGATTAAGGCACAGAACTGCTTTGAGTACTAGTTGGCTGCTTGACTCTAAGCTCAGTTTCAGATTTGTTGAGAGAGTTGTTGCAGTCTTACCCTTTGTGGCGGTCACACCATGTCTGGAATATTACCTTTGGGTTTTTTTTAGATTATTAATTTAATTGGAGGAAGGGTGCGGGAGAGAGAGAGGAGAGACAGAGACATCTGTGTGAGAGAAACATTGATTGCATTTCGTATGTGCTCTGACCAGGGATTGAACCCTCAATCTAGTTATGTGCCCTGATTGGGAATCAAACTTGCAGCCTTTTTGTGCATGGGACAACGCACTAACCAACTGAACCAATGGCCAGGGCTTAACTTCAATTTTGAGTACTGTATTATACAAAGAACATCAACAGTCAGAATATGATAAAGATGATGAGCAGTATTTGTAATTATTGGAATAAGGAGTGGGTTAGAGAAGGCTTTATAAAGGAAGTAATGTTTGAATAAAATTTTCAAATATGATAAATTGGCTGAGTAGAAGCAAGTTTTCCACAGGGAAGCATATGTGAAGACTCTATAAAGTATTAAAATAAATTGCTGTGTTCAGGGATTTAGAGCTAGGATCTTAGAGGGCTAAGTGTTGGGATGGTGGTTTCTCTGTTCTAAATGTTTGAAGGGTTCTTTAGAAATGTCTAAAATGCATTCTCTGAGGTGGTGTGTATATGAACCCTGTCTCCTGTACATACCCCTTCTTTCCTTAAGGCCCTTTCCTTATAAATACATTCAACCACCCCTGTTTTTTTCTCCTGTTCAACAAGAGCATCTCTGCTTTTATATCTAATGGGCCTATTGGACTTCCATGTAAGATTTCATTGAAATAAATGAATTTGTGGCCACTAAAATTCTGATCCACTGTTAGATGTACTGAGTCATACAGGGCTTTTAAAAAGGCCAGGACACAGTTTGACTTAAGATTTTAAAAGGGTTCTTTGGCAGTTGGAGGATATATTTGAGGGAAGTGAAACTCGAGTCTGGGAGAGCAGTTAAAAGACGACTGCAGTAAAATAGATGAGGGCTAAGGAGGGTCTGGTAAGTAGTTGTAATGGGGACAGAGAAAAAGGATTACAGATATAGTTAAACAAGAAACCATTGTTACTATTTGAGAATATGCATAGAGTCAGACTTCCATGATTCAGATTCCACCAGTTTACTACCTTGTGAGCTGGATGAGTTTTTAAATCTCACCACCTTTGTGTTCTCTTCTTTAAATTGAAGATAATAATAATAGTCATAATGATGGTATTAATAGCATTATTCATAATAGCTAAGAAGTTGAAATAAGCCAAATGCTTCTCAGTTGATAAATGAATAAACCAAAATGGGTATATCCATATAATGGGATATTTTTGTGATAAAAAAGGGATGAAGTATTGATACATGCTACAGTATGGATAAACCTAGAAAACATTACGTTATGTGAAAGAAGCCAGACAGAAAGGGCTACAATTTGTGGTTCCATTTACATGAAATATCCAGAAAAGATGTATCTACAGAGACAGAAGGTAGATTTTTGGTTACTAGGGAATGGGAGTTGGGAGAACAGGGAAAACTCTTTATTGGTATAGAGTTTCTTTTTG
>PVIA01015303.1:0-23238 GCA_004024845.1 Tonatia bakeri
CCTCCCTCCCCTCCCCCTCCAGCTTCAGGCCTCTCCGCAGAGCTGGCTCCCCGCCCCCGCCCCGCCCCGGCCGCCACTCCTCGGAGCCCTGCCCCCTTCAGCCCGGCAGGTCCTCCCCGCACCCCGCGAGGAAGCCTTGCTCTCCTCGAAGGACAACTCCTGCTGCGACTCGCAGGGCTGCTTTTGAGAAATTCCTGCATGATTTGAATGCTATGTGCTCAAAGAGCATAGCTCGTTCAGGGCTGCGGCTCTGCGCTCATTAATTCCAAAGGAGTGACTTGGGAGAACAGGGCACGGGACGCAGGGTCCCTGGCCAGGGTTGCCAGGGCCACCCTGGGGCTGGGGGAGAAAGGATGGGGGTGGGGGCACCGGCTCCGTCTTCTAGCTTTCCTCAAGAGAATATTTCCTTTAACACAAACCTCCCTTTCCACAGATGCCTCTGAACTGTGGGAGAATGCTGTGCATTTTTTTTTGTTGTTTTAAGCCAGGTAGCTAGTAAATACTTGGCTATGGATGGCTGCCTCGGGAGACTGACAGACCGGCCTAGATCCTCTCTGTCCCAGGGGCAATAATGCTTATTCATCCCAAACCAGGAGACACTGGTTTTCGGTGCCCACTCTGGTCCTGCTGACGGCAGCTGATCCATGAGCTCAGGTGGGGGGGGGGGGGGTCCGTGTGGGTAACTTTATGTCCTGCCTCATGACCTTGGAACTGGAACATGGGCTCTCCTGGGGCTCCAGTGTGCAGACGCACACTGCAGACCTTGGGACTTGTCCACCTCCAGAATTACACGGAGTCAGTTCCTTAGGATACACACACACACACACACACACACACACACACACACACACACCTGTTGGTTCTGTTTCTCCGGAGAACCCTGATTTCACCTTAACCCTATTTTCTAAAGCTAGCCAGTCTTTCTATTGGCAAAACGGGCACACTCGCCTTTTTGTAACTGTCTGTGGTCTTGTCTTGTCTTTTTTCTTTTCTCTTTTTCTTTCTTTTTCTTTCTTTTTCTTTCTTTCTCTCTCTCCTTTCTTTCGCTCTTTCTCTTCCTTCCTTCCTTTCTTCCTTTCTTCCTCCCTTCCTTCGCCACTGCAATGAAGGCTGACGCTGCTGTCCAGGACAGGAGTCTTCCTTCTCTGGACAGGTCCTCCGACAGCAGCAAGTGGAGAAGTTAGGATTCCTCTTTTTGCAGCCGAAGTGGCTGCATTAAAACGATCTTTAAATAAGGCGTGTGAAGGTCGGGCTGCCCACCCCCCTCAGCTCAGCGGGGGGGGGGGTGTGGGGGAGGGCTGAGCTTTTACCGCTTCCTCTTCCCACCGCCACCTGAGCCCAGGTTGCCCCCTCCCCCACCCCACCCAAGGGCCGTCATGTCCACCGCGAGGGCTGGGAGCCCTGCCTGCCCGTTGTCCTGCCAGCGGGGTCCCTCCTATCGCTGCTCCAGATCTGACACTGCCAGCCAAGACTTCTCTTCCCAAGATGTCTATTTAGAAAGGAATTCTCCGCAGGTACTTCTCACACACACCCTGGTGGCTCTGCCAGGTTCTCAGGGGAGTGGTTCCGAGAGGTGGCCACCTGCCATCTGTGGGCCGAGTGGGGGAACTGCAGCCGAGGTCGCTGGGGGACCAGGATGGTCCCACAAGTGAGCCTGCCAGCCACAGAGTCACTCAACAAATATTTGTGGTGCACCTGCTCTGTGCCAGGCACGGCCCTTGTCACAGATGGCCCTGCCCTCCTGGATCTCTGGGCCCAGGCCTCAGAAGCAGACGGCCAGGTGCAGCAGCCCAAGGCAGACCAAGGCGTTCCAGCCCTGCAGGCAGCCAAGTTCTCTTGCCTCCATTTCCCCCACTGGAGAATGCGGAAGGTGAAATTAGGGCCCCTACTTCACAGAACTGTGGAGTTTAACGTGGGAATAGGGTAACGTGTCCTCAGAACAGAGTCTGCATGTCCTGTGCCCTTCACACATGTCAGCTCTGAGTGCCTTTCTTCTTTCAGTCCAGGCTGCTCTCGGGGGCCTTCCATGATGCACTGACCATGCCCAATCTGCCGTTAATCCCATCTGGTGTGTTTTATGACCCAAGTAGGCAAATATAATAATATCGAATTATATTCAGTGAAATAGCAAGCTACAGGCATTTATATAATGAACCCAATTTTTGTTAAGATATTATACAATTTGTAAAAGCAAAAGACTGGAAGAAACCTGCATCCCCATCACTGGGGCATTGGGTGAATGGACATCACTCAGGGACATGAAGGAATACTATGCAGCCACGAAAAAGGAGGGTGCTGTCTCAGTGATCACAGAGTTCCCTGTGCACAGAGCAAGGTGGAGGGAAGCACAAATACACACCACAGTTTATTCAAGACAGCGGGGAGCTAGGAAGGCAGCCAGCTATCTCTGTCCATCTGTCTACCTACTTCTTTTCTTTTATCTCTTCTCTTCTCTTCTCTTCCCTTCCCTTCCCTTCCCTTCCCTTCCCTTCCCTTCCCTTCCCTTCCCTTCCCTTTCCTTCTCTTTCTTATCTGCTTCTGTTTTAACAGTAAGCATTGGGAGACTAAGCCGGAAGTATTTTGAAGGGTGCCTACGGGGATGGAGAGGGGAAGAAACTGCCTTGGTTCATAGATTTGACTTTGGAACCATGCAAATATTTTACATACTTCTAAAACAAATTCACTTTTAAACAGCGGTCCCTAAGTGTCAGAAATAAAATAAGACAAAAGAACCAAACGTGTACCCACTGGGTGGCCTGACTCACTAGAGCATAGCTATTCCAAGCGGCTTTAAAACTCGGAAATTCACAAGTCACTCCTAGTGGAAAATACACTAAGGACAAAAAGAACCATGAAAAAGAAAGAAAAGGCTTAGGGCTCCCCCAGTGCTCACGCTTGGGAGCTATTTTCTGGAGACCGGTATGTGTGCGTGATACTCAGCCCCTGCCCGTCTCTGTGTCACGGGGCATGGAGAGCTGTGTTCAAGAGAACTGGAGTCGAGGGGCTCTGAACTTGAAAGGGAAACAGTCAACCCCGAATAATCCGCACACTTAATAAAAATGGGTAATGCGGCCATGCTGTGCATTGGGCTGGCCGTCCACCGTAATCCAAGTACACATCTGGGGAGAAGAGCCCTCTCTTCCCCCTCGGTACCCCCTGCCAAGTAATCTTACGTAAACGCAAAATCCCCATTTCCACTGAAGTCACATGTGTTGTTTCATGTAGCTCACCTTTAGGCCATGCTAAGAACAGGTGAAACACATCACTGAAAGTTTACTTAGAGTTTCCTAAAATGCCAACCACCTCCTCAACTGATCAGTTCATTCTCTCCATAAGCAACAACGAGATTATCAGGATTTCTTATTTTTTTACTATTAATTTTAAAGTTTAGCAAAATATATTCACTTTTCTAGGGTCATATATCATTTTAAAGTTAGAAAAATGGTAGGTCCAAGTGACGGACAGAACGAATGAAATGAGTCCTGCAGAAATCAGGGTTTCACGGTTTTAGTAGGAACCCTGTGCCGACCCCCGACCCGAGGTCTGGGAGGTGCACGCAGTGAGGTCGCCCACCCGTCGCAGCAGGCGGTCAGGCGCCATTCCCGCGTGCTTCCTTACGCAGCACACACAGTCCTGAAGCCGGAGGGAACTCAGATGAAAGTGACTTTCATTAATGTAATCTTTAAATTAGTTTCAAACACATCTCTGCTTTGTGACTACTCATCTCATTTGTAATTTAAAGCTTAAACAAACAATGCATTATTTAAGCGCTTGCTTTTAATTAGTTGAGGGAAAGGTCAATGTTCATTATTAAAGGCTATGGCTCAAATATAAGGCCCGTCCTGGGGGGAAGCAGGAAAACATCGAAGGAATGACTGTAGAACAATGAGAGAAATGCATTCATTTTTATAAACCTTTACCCTCAGACAGCCTTCCCTCTGAAGGTTAATGCGCGTTTCTTTACCCTGTGTGTACGCGAACCAGGGCCTCCCCACTCGGCTGCCCCAGACGCCCCAGGATGCGGTCAACCAGCTGGACCCCACACCCATCAGTCAGCACACAGAGGCCTTGCTGGCACGTCTACATCCTGGCATTTGGGGACCTCTGGGGGAGTGCCCGGTGGAGCCCACGGGTCCCCCTGCCAGCCCTGCCCGCACCCAAAGAAACTTCCAGCCTGGTGGAGATCCAATAAAAGCCTCCTACGGGAGAGGCAGAAGACAATCAGAAAAGGGGCGAAGAGGCACCTAAAACCAAAGCTTGCCGTGAAATCTCAGAGGAACAAGTTGAAGTTGGAACAGAGTCTGGGAAGAAAGGACTAGAGAAACAGAAAGAACTCAGAAGTGAACACTTGCTAGACAAAACTAAACATTTCCAAAGCCAAGGAAACCTCCCACAGATCACCACAAAAGGCAAAGAGATACGAAGTGGAAGGAAAAGCGGCAGCGGCTCCGCACCCCACTAACGGGAGTCCCCAGGAGAGGGGGACGAGCGTGTGGGGGTCGCCAGAGAAGGACACAGGCTCTCCAGGCTGTTTGCAGCGCCGAGCTGGCTGGGACCTGTGGCGTGTGCGTCACATCAGTGAAGATACAAATTAGTGAGGAAGAAAATGGGAGGGAAGGCGGTACAGCACCCCAGCCTCTCACAGCCTTGTCTCCCACCCCTGTGGGCACACCTGCCTTAAGTCACCCCCGTGATACGATTTCATTCCTCTTGGGAGAAGACCCAGGAGCAGAATGGCTAAGCTGTCGGGGAGAGGTGTGTTAACTTTAACCGGTACTGCCAAACGGCTCTCCACGGAAGCCAACGCATTCTGATCTCCCACCGACGCTGGTGGTATGTCTACACACAGCCACATGTGCGTATCTATGTACACACATGTGCATATGCATAAATGCATGTACATGGAACATGCATGTGCATGTGAACATGCACACCAGAGCACATGCATGCGCACACCTGCACATGCATATATACATACATGTGTATGTATATGTGTGTGTGTGACACTTTTAAAATATTGGACACTGCCCTGACTGTGTGACTCAGTGGGTTGGGCACTGTCACCCAAAGCAAAAGGTCGCTGGTTCAATTCCCGGTCAGGGCACATGTTTGGGTTGCCGGTTTGGTCTCCCTTCTGGGCGCGAGTGACAGGCTCCAGATCACTGTTTCTCTCTCACATCAATGTTTCTCTCCCTCTCTCCCTCCTTCCCTTCTCCTCTCTTGAAAAATAAATAAATGCAACCTCTAAAAAATACTTGATACTGAATTATGCCTTTAAGAAGTAATACTGATACGAACGTCATGGTGGTAGCTTGCAGAGGCTTTTGTTTCGTTTTGCAAATTGAAGAGTTGAAATTCCAAATAACACCACCACGTTGTTTTAATGTTTCTACTGGTTTCTCCTCAGTTAGCCACACAAGCTGTTCACTCCGCACCTGCCCACCTGGCACCGGGTTTGTTTGAACATCTCCTCTCTGAGATGCATGGCCCTTCCGTCGAGGTGTCTGTGACAAGTAAGAGACACACCAGAGGATGACGGAGGTGGGCTGTAAATCAGGGAACGTGGGTAGTACCCCTGTACAACAGATGCGAGCCAGGTGTTGGGTACTTAGCTACGTCTTTCGTAACCAGGTAGTCTTTTATGTAATAGAGCTGAAAGGCTCTCCAGGCAGGCATACAGAACTCTCTGGCCCGAGTTGCAGCCAGTCTCTATGAACTTGACATCAGGGCGCATCGGGGCTTCGGGAACATGCGCCCGCATGGTGGCCACCCCGCCAGGTGCTGCCCTGTCGGCATGTACCCAGGGAAGGTGCGTGTCCCCTCCACGCCCGCCCTCTGCCTGCGCTGCGTACTGCGGAGCTGCCCACAGGTGCCACAGGAAAAACCTTTCCACAGAAAGTGGGAGTCTTTGAAAACTGGTCTAAAGATGTGGAGAGATGGAAGCTTTTTTAAAAAGTCCTTCACATTAAATGATTAATTCATTTAACGGTTAATGTTAGTTTGCTCAATTTAAGTGTTAATTTAAATGACTAGTTTATAATAACTTATCAATATTGGTTCATAAATTATAATAAAGTACCACACTAGTAATGTTAATAACAGGGAGCACTATGGCAGGGGAGACGGGCCCGGGCGGGGTCTCTACGGAAGTTCTGTTCTTTCCCTGCAATTTGTCTGTAAGCCTGCAACAGCTCCAAAAATGAAGCCTTTTGTTTTGTCAGAAGACAATTATAGATTATTTACATATAATATGTAAATGAGTATATATATATATTACTTGTATATCTCTATATAACATATGTATATACAAAATAATTGTCTTTTAACACAATTAATGTATGAATATGAGGTCTGTATTAAAAAAGCCCAGCCATTGCTCATATGACAAGAACGGGCTGCATGACATCGATGTCCCCTGGCAGCCAAGGAGAGTGGACTGGAATGCACATGTGTGAACAATGATGACTTCGCTGTGCTAGTCAGTGGGGGAGGTGGATCCCACTGAGTGAGCCTGTGTGCTGTGCGGCCGTCTCATTCAAAATGACTGAGCGGGTAGAGCGATGAACCTGCATCCAATTTTGCGTTAGGCTTGAACATTCCTCCGGGAAAACCATCCAGATGACTCAGAAGGCTGCAGCTGTGGGCGACTGGTGATCGGCAGCTGCATCACGACAACACACCCACTCACGTATCACGTCTCATGCAGAGTTTTTCAGTGAAACATCAAATCACCCAGGTGACTCAGCCCCCTGCAACTTCTGGCTTTTCCAAAAACTAAAATCACCTTTGAAAGGGGAGAGATTTTAGACCATCAATGAGATTAGGAAAACATGACAGGGCATCTGATGGCGATTGGAGGACTGTGTGAGGTCCCAAGCTGCCCACTTGAAAGGGGACTGAGGCATCGTTGTCCTATGTATGATGTTTCTGGTATCTTGTGTCTTCTTCAGTAAATGTCTCCATTTTTCATAGTTTGTGGCTGGATACTTTCCAAGCAGCCCTAACTACTTGCAGGGGCCATGGCACATTTTTAAGCTGTAGTTTAAAGTGATTTAACCCTCAGCCCATCGGCCCCTACTCCCAGGGTGGTCTCTACAGCGTGGGCAGGGGTGAGCACTGTGGCCCCTCCGTGCCAGCTTCCCACTCCCTTCCCAGCATCGACAAGGGAAGGCCCCCCAGTGTGGGTAACACCAGCTGGCAAGGGCTCTCGCTGGCGACTCAGGGAGAACGGAGTGCCCCCCACACTGGGGCTGGGCACAAGCAATTGCAAGTGGTCAGAGATAGGGAGAGAGAGAGAGTATTGTTATAAAAACCTTAATTGTTCTATCATAAACTATTCAGCATCAAACCATGGCCCGTGTACCAACCAATGAAAACCACCAAAAAAACCTCATTACAAGGAAATTCAAAACACTGGGCGTCGATTTAAAAAAAAAAGAGACGAATTCTTCAACTTCTCTAGGGACTCATCTCAGGTTTCCTTCCCTTGGCTACGTGGACTCTAATTAACCAAAGTATAAAATTTGACTTATTTGACCCTCTCCAGAGTAGACCACTACAAAGTGACGTATCTGTTCTACTTCAGTCTAAAATCTTCACGAAGTGGCCCTGGGCCGGGTAGCTCAGTGGGTGAGAGCACGGTTCTGATAAGCCAAGGCTGAGTACTTGTATGTTTTTTTTATTTTATTTACTTACTCTTTTAGAGAGAGGGGAAGGAAGGGAGAAAAAGAGGGAGAGAAACATCAGTGTGTGAGAGATTCGATTGCCTCTCCCACACCCCCAACCGGGGAGCCGTCCCCCAACCAGGAAGCTGTCCCCCAACCCAGGCATGTGCCCTAACCGGGAATCAAACTGGCAACCTCCCAGTTCGCAGGCTGGGCTCAACTCACTGAGCCACACCAGCCGGGGTGGTGTTGAGTATTCCATCCCAGTCAGGGCACATACTAGAATCAACAAATGAATGCATAAATAGGTTTCTCTCTCTTTTTCTTCTCTCTCTCACTCCCTTCCTCTCTCTTACTGGCAAGGTATTGGCTGCAATACTGGCAATACATGCTCTAAAATTAAACATAAATTCATCAGTCAAGTATGGTTTCAAGAGAGATTCTTAAAGACTACAATTCATATTTTCCTTAGAAATCTATAAGAGATAAAGCAAATAACAAGGAAGCCCACAAAGAGTTAAGCACAGATGGGAGGAATTTAAATAAAATAAAACAGCAATTAAAATCTTTAATATAAAATCACAATAATAATCAGCAAATATAAATATTTCAGAAAACATGTCAATCTATCCCCTATGTACTAATATTAAACACTCATTTGCAAAGACAAAGTAAATGAATATTAAAGATAAAAATCTATTCTAAAATGCTAACTGAAAATTTTGAACTTGAAGTATGGGTGAGAGTGTGTGTGTGTGTGTGTTCGGGCTACATAGAAAAAAAAATTTCCTTATTTCTGATGTTTTCTATGAAAAAGCCTTCCCAGTGACAGAGTCCCCCAGTTCTGAGCGCAGAACGGGGCAGGTTTTGTTATGGGCCCTGAGGCCCCAGCCACGCACTGCCTGATCTTAACATGTGTTGCACACGTACTCTTCCCATTTAGAAATGGGGAAATCGAGGATATTCTTGCCCTTTCTAATGCAATGGAAAAGACCAAGCAACTTACGAGAAACAGCCTCAAGCCCTCCACATCAGGACAAAATCAGGAAGGTTCCTAAGAGTTAATCCTTCTGAAAAATCGTGCCTAAAGTCTTTCTTGCTATTGTACCCCAAAAGTCCAATGCCACCCTGATTCCTGACATAATGTCAGACTGTCTCAAATTTGTCAGCACAAAAGAAGTTTGTCAGCCATAAGTCACCTGAAGTTATGATAAGATATGAAAGATAAATGCCTATAAAGTCATCTTAGATCTTTGGTAAAATGCCTTTCCTTATCCTAATATCAGAAAAAGATCTTCAATAGTATAAAGATGTCAAGAAATTTTAACTCGAGGATGAAGCTATTCATTGGGTGAGTATCCAACAGTAAATGCATTAAACTACTAAAAACACCATTACTTTAAATGAGTCAAAAACAAGAACCATAGAAAAGCTATACCATTCTCTTAAAAAAATAAAAATTTCCAAACCTTTATTCTAAAAGCTCCAATTTCTGAACTTCTGTTTTCCCTGTCTTAACCATAAGTAATACACATTCTAAACCTTTCCTAAAAGAACTTCAAATCGAAATATAATTAATTGAAAAAAGTGCTTCTGCCCAATCGCACGCTGTTTCCACAGGGCAGCCGGGAGGAAAGCCAGGCTGGGAATGCAGGAGACACAAGCGCCTGTCTGCCTGGGTGCCGAGCCCGTCTGACGTCAGCATTACTGGCCCTAGTGTAAGACTTCACTGTAAGATGACGCGATGACAATGTCACAGTCCTGCCAGTTCAGTCCAGCTCCAACAGAAGCTACTAGAGGCTGAGCTGCAAAGATGCAGTCATTCTCTGCCCACCTATCCAGAGCAGCCCGACGTCCTACAGAATCACAGACTCATCACCTTAATTTCAGACTCAAAAGGAGGAGCCAATTATAGCACAGGATTGCAATCCAAACCCTTCAAAACTTCATACTTTCTGCCCTCACTGAATCTGACCACGGAAAAACTATTTTGCATGTGTTACAAGAAAAAAAAAGGCAGTTGACTTGCTGTCTTCCAGAAGCTATTGTTTCATAAGATCAAAAACTTTTATTTTCGGAAAACATTCCTGGACAAGATGGGCAAGCCTGAACGTGGTTCCGGGGTGTGTCCGGGCCCCACGGGGTGTGTCCTGGTAGACCGTAAAGAGCTCCTTCAGCTGGGCCATGGGATAAAGGCTGCGTTCCTTTTTGCAAGGCAGGGCAAACGTGAAAGCTGAATCACTGAGGCAGTACGCACAGCTTTTGTCTAGCGGAGCACTCGATTCACACCGACTTCCAAGGAAGAGAAACGGGAGGCATGCGCGGAACATGGCGTCATTTCCCCTCAAGTCGTGACGGGACTGTAGGGACTGCACTTGTCCCCGCTGGTACCTGCTCTTCCTGGAGGCTGGACAAGTCAAAATTTTAAATTCCCCCAAAGCCTGATCATCAAAGAAATCAAGTTCAAAGTATATTATATGCTTAGATAGAAAATGAAACCACTGTCTTTGTACAGGAACGAGAGACGAACTTGACCGCGTAACATCAAGCGTGGTCTTCACGTGCATCAGCCAGCAGAGCTGAGGTCAGCGGCAGGCGGTGTTCCCCGCGCTTTGTCAGACGGAGCCTGTGAGGCTCTGTTTTTGAGCAACAGAAACAGACCCCTTTGTACAGGATCTTTCAGGGCCACGGTGCATTGTCCCACGAGCCACCTGAACTCCTGTAGGCAGACACAGGCCACCACGATGATGAGACATGGTAAATGTTCGTCTGTCAGGTCACAGGAAAGTGACATCCCCATTTTCTCCATCCCACAAAAGCGAGGGTTTTTAAAAGGTTAGCATCTCGGTGACGTTTTGTAAGCTTTGTCACCAAGACGGCACAAGAGTCAATAGGTTCTAGAAAATCTCCACATCCCAAAGCCAGGTTCATGGAGATCAAATGATTTGGAGTTTCTAGGTCCCTAGACTTCTCTCTCTCTCTCTCTCACACACACACACACACACACACACCCTTCACTAGAATATACACAATAATCCCTCATGGGCACAGCCCATATGTGGGGCCCCTGAGGCTGAGGGTCAGAGAGGGGGCGACATCTGCAAAATGCTTTCAGGCCGGGGCGGGCCGCGCAGTTGGCTCTGGGTCTACAGCGTGAGAGGTCGGGAGACGTAAGACTACAATCAGCTGTCCTTCACCTTTGCTGTCGATGTTGTTTCCCGTGAGTAGAACAAAAGGAAATACCTTCAATGGCCCCACACCAGGGTGCTGCTGGATGGGGGCACTTGGATGATCGTGTGGCGTTGTGAGACGTCTTCCCCTTGCTGCATTAATAATAAAATACACCATGGCTGGGGAAGTTAACCTGTGTTTCTATTCTTGGTTTGGAACTATGGCACCAAATCGCAGCTAAGGCTGTAAAACTTGAGTTGGTCCAAGCCGAAGAAAAAGACGCCTGGCTCCGCCGAGTCACTGGAGCCTGGAATGAGCTGTCTCCCTGTCCCCCCCCCCCCCCGGCTCCCCAACAGTGGATGCTCTCACAGCAGCTTGCCCTGCCACCCCGAGGTGCCGGTGAGCCCCACAGAGTCAGGAGTCTGACTGTGGCTGGTAAGCAATGTGTTACATTACTTAGACTTCAACGCCCCTTGAAGGCAGGTGTGGGTGGGGGTTCATCACAGCAGAGTGGGAAGGCTGCCTGGCTGCCGGAGTGGGAGCCACACAGGGCGGTCCGCTAGGAGCCAGTAAGGCATTTAATTTTGTTGTTGTTGCTTTTTAAGTTAAAAAGGAAAAAAACAGGCCTCTGGTTAAAAAAGCCGTCTCCATACTCTTTGGTGCCACATTTAGATGCTGGCTACTTTGGGAACATTCTGACGAAGCCTGGTGGGGTGGGTGCTCTCCCCCAGGAGCCTAAGAACACCCCTGTGCGAGGCTGTCTACCTTGACCTTGTTCTTTAAAAAAAAAGAGGGGGTTTATTTATCTATTTATTGTAGAGTGGGGAAAGGAGGGAGAAAGAGAGGGAGAGAAACACCAATGTGTAGTTGCCTCTCTCACGCCCCTACTGGGAACCTGGCCCACAACCCAGGCATGAGCCCTGACTGGGAATCGAACCAGCGACCCTTTGGTTCTCAGGCTGGTGCTCAATCCATTGAGCCACACTGGGCAGGGCAACCTTGATGTTGTTCTTTTCCTGAAAAGAATTGTCTGGCCCATGTAGGGGGCTGGCCGCTCCTCAAAAGTCACCGTTTCTCTAAAAGTACTGACACTGTTCTCAATACAAGAAGAGAAACCCAGCTCCACAAACAGGACATCACGGATTCATAAAGCTGGTGGTGTGCAATGATCCCCCTGACCCAGCAGCGAGGCTCCCCATTGGCTGAGAAAGCCCACGTCATCTCACAGGGAGATGACAGCCACCAGGACTCACTGGGGAACTGGCTAAGCTCAAGCCCTCGGAAGCCCTGCCAGAGCTATTACTCATCTTCCTCTAACCCGAGATGAGCTGGGCATTTAGAACGATTTGTTTCCATTACAGATTTCTACTGCTGCTTACAAGGTGTACCTAAGCGCTGCAGATCTAGTCACACGCACTTCAGCTCTCAGAGTCTAAAGAACCAGAACCACCGATGTCCAAAGTACCAAAAAGATAACCAAGTGCAGTAAGAAAGATCTTTGCTAGGGACACTGGGCTGCCAAGAACACGAGGCATGGGTAACTTCTGTAGCTGTGGCATTGTTTGGAAACTTCCGTTGTTCCTTTATTGCACCCACCAAGACTCTAAGAGCCCAGTGTGGGAAGTTCCTGGACAGCCGTGCAGGGAAGACTGGGCTGCCTTGCACGAGGTCAGGATTTCCAAAGGTCTTGAGAAGACTTAGAAATTTCAAGCGCTGATTCCAACTGGATATAACCAATGGGGAGGTTTTGTTTGTTTGTTTGTTTGTTTGTGTTTCAAAGCCTTAGGAGTCAAGGACGTATGTTTCTCCCAACACTCAGGAAAAACATCGTAACCTAGATCGAAGTAGAAGGTGGCGGGCGCCCTTCCTTCCTTCCCACCGTGCGCCTGAGAGGGACAAACTCTTTTTCTGATTTCCAAAGCCGTGAACTTTAAGTTCCGCCCTTAGAATGCAGCGTGAATACTTTTTACTGCCTCGGCACCATATGATGCTAGTTACGTGGAAAACACAAACCACGCTGAGACGATCTGATGTCGGCTGTCAGGCTGGCCCACGGTTACTCCCCAGGTGAGTCCACACACCGACCTTACAATTCCGTCACCCCACTCGTCCGGGGGCTCATCCCACAGACATGGAAATTTACGTCCGCAAACATGTGGACACACAGTGTTTGTAGCAGCTCTTATTCACAACAGCCCCGAACTGGAAACAACTCAGAAAGTCCCGCAGTGGGTGAGGGGTTCAACAGACTGTGGTTCCTCTGCACAGCAGACTCTGCACACAGAGGGAGCAAACAGCCTGGGCAGACCTCAGGAGTGCTCTGCGCCATGAAAAGCGGCCAATCTTCAAAAATGACACACTTGGTATGCTGACTGGGGGGCAGACGCACCAACCAACACCCGTGAACTTGTGCGCATCTAACACACACCCCCATGCACACACACATGCTTAGTGCCTCGGCTGGGCCGCTACCACACAATACCATAGATTGGGTGGCTTATTAAAAAAACCCCAAAATGTCTTTCTTCACACTTCTGGAGGCTGGAGTCCAACATCAAAGCGTTGGCGGATGTCATGTCCGGTTAGGGCCCACTTTCTCGCTGCCCTACCCGGGGGCAGGGGCAGGGAGCTTTCTGGGGTCTCCTTCATAAGAACGCTGACTCCATTCATGAGGGCTGCCTCTCACCTCCCAAAGGTCCCGCCTTTGTGGTCAAAACTCAGGACAGGAGAGACGCCCCGGAGCCCAGGCCTCGCTCCAGACTGTCACACAAGGTGGTAACTCAGCGGCGTTCAGGAGGAGCTGGACGTCCCCGTGTGGGATGGGCCTCACACAGCAGGCGTGGAACGCAGGTCCTCTGTCCTCCCTCTTCCAGGGACGCGTGCTGGGCCGGGCTCTCTGTGAAGACACAAGTTGGCCTACGTCCTGTGGAAAGGACACCTTCCCCTGTGTGTCTCCCACTTTCTGGAGCAACTGTGGGAAGCTGACCTGTCTGTCCCCGGACAGAGAGCAGCCCCCGTGGTTCCCAGGCAGGTGGGTGCGGAGCGCCACGCCTCAGGTGTCGTCTGCGCCCGGGACTGCGACATATGGATGCGGAGCCTCAGCTCCGTGGGGAGTGGGGGCGGGCGGGGGCGCTGGGCCCAGCCCGCTCTTTGTCTGGGCCACCGTGGCCACCTCTGGATTACTGTGCTGACTGCACCACCACACGAGTCATTGCATCCCTATCGCTGCAAAACAAGGCCCCTTTCGATATTGATCTGCTCAAGCCAAACACAAAAACTGAGGAGGAAGCAGCCGGCGGCCCAGCCACCCCCTCCCCCATCAGGACTCGTTTCTAATGCGTGTGAAGGGACAGTGCTCGGGTGGGTGCGGTGCATGGCTGCTGGCAGAGCCCGTCACTCTGTGAAGACCCAACTTCACGAGCAGCACAGGGTGTGGATGAACTGGAGTGGACACTCGCTGCCACCACACCCCGTGGACGCTCTGGAAGGCTGACCGTGTGGGAACCACGCAGGCCTGGAGCGTGAGGAGGTGCTCAGAGCATGTGCGATGTGGCCACGTCAGCTGCTACCTGATGCTGTGGACGGTGTGAAGCAAGTGTCTACGGCAACATTTTGAGCTCAAATACTTATTAGGTTGGATGACATTTCAGGTGTCTTGTTCCTTTAAGCTGGCCATCCCTAACAAATCAGAGTACGTCACAGTACTTGATCAACAAGGGATCGTTCCAGCCCAAAGAAACGCGTCACTTCAGTTTCCCCTCTGGCTACTCCTATTTTTTTGTGCCTGTCCTCTCTCTCTCTCTCTCTTTTATCCTCACCTGAGGACGGGCTTATCAATTTCAGAGCAAGGGGGAGGGAGAGAAACACTGATCAATTGCCTCTCAGACGCACCCGGCCTGGGACTGAACCTGCAACCTAGACATGTGCCCTGGCTGGGAATCGAACTGCTGGGAAAGCTTAGAGACCTCACTGAGCATTTCAAGTAATCCAAGCGCTGAGTGGGTTCCAGACTGCAGAGAAGTCAGAATGCCATTGTTGGTGACAGGAAGTACAACTGTTCTCGAGATACATAAAGTGAATCAATTGCTTGGAAAAGGCAGCTTGAGAGAGGGACAGTGATTGAAAAACACAGGTCACAGCACCTTTTATTTGTCATTAAACAAGCTGATGAGACACAAAATAGACCCGACTTCTCCAATCTTATCGCCTTTCAAAAGTCACTGACCACCGCCTCGAGCGGGGAAGCCGCGAGCTTTACACCTTTGGATCCGACAGCTGGAAGAGAAAACGTGCCAAGTCCGTCAATCTTCCTCCCACGCCTGGATTCTGCAAAGCCGTTTCCTGTGGGACACAGGGAGGCGCCCCTGCCCGGAGAACACATCCCAGGGGACAGTCCCCTCCTGGCCACGAGCTCGGACGAATCCAGGCGTCTGAAGCGGGTGCAGCTCCGCCAGCCCCACGTCGCCTGCCGCCCAGAACTGCACAACGTTACGAAGTCACAGCCCCGAAATAAATTCTCATGATTTACTACTTCGGAGCAACCCAGATGCCTTCACAGAGCCCGGTGGCCACAGAGGCCTGATCTGATTGCCTCTTAGGGACACAGCTGTGCACCTGGGCTCAGTCAAAAACGTCAGCGTTTCCGTCAGTGAACAGTGACAGAGGCAACGGCGCGTGGCTGAGCAGAACATGATTTTCCGGCTCCCCGGTTTCTCGGAGGCACACTGGGAGCAGCCGCCCGAGGACGACACGCGGAGCCCACTTCGCCCGACACAGCCCCCCCACGAAGCCCAAACACGTCCACGGGAGGCTCGGGAGTAAATTTCATTTTTATTTGGAGTTCTCACTCACTGTAACAAGAAGGATTCTTACGCGTCCGTCATTTAAATAAACAGTGGTCGTTTACCAGGCCACATAAGCTAAATTAGGTTCCTTAAATACATCTGATGCATTCTTACTCTCGGCACGAAAACAACTTCTTTAAAAAAATAAAACTGATTTAAAAGGCCTTTATTTCATAGGGAAGGAGGATAAAAGATAAATGACAGCCGGCGTTTAATCACGTTTGGATTTTTTTAGTTGGTCACCTGCCCTTTCTATTCTGCAAATGCAAAAGAGAAACTGCCAGCGATTAAAAAACCAAAGCTCAGGAATCCCGGCATTCTGGATGATTCCGTGGACGCCTGGACCCCTTACGGTTGGAGAATGGAGACAATATTTTAGAAAATCTATCACCCTCACCAAAATCCCTTTGATGAAACTATCATGTAAAAAGCAGTTAATTATATACATAAATAACATAAAAATAATCATCATAAATTAAAAAGGCAAACAACCTCCCACAACTAGTTCCTCCGAGCCGAGAGCCGCGAGTGAGTGAAGGGGCCACGTGACCGACGGGGACTTGGACGCCCCTCCGGGGCGCTGGGGCAGCACTCCCCTGGTTCACGAAGGCGTGTATTGCACAAAACAAATCCTAGCCCCGCCCTCGAGATCCTCCCCACTGGAACAGGCCAAGTGCTGAGAACGTCCTTTTGCATCACCAGTCGTCCTTGGCCTCGCTGGCAACGTGGGGCGACTCCGGCCTCCTTCACCCACTACAGACTCACACTCAGTGTTTCTGCAAGACGGCCTCCCAGGTCGTATGGGGTCTGGGACAGAGAGCGATCAAGGACAAAATAAGGCAAATCTGTCATTTCATTTTGGACAGTGTTAAAAAAAAATGTCAGGGGAGTAAAAAAGAAATCAGGCTTCTTTCTGTGTCCCTGGCAGCGAGGCAGGAGGCCAGCTGCTGTGTCTCAGCCATGCGCACACACACGTGCCTGCACACGCACACACACACACGCACACACACGCACACGCACACACACACGGCAACGGCGTCCCCAGGGGAGCAGGCTGGCTGTCCCTCGGCCCACTCATTAGGGTCATCAACGCTCCTCCCGGTGAACGAGCCTCTGCTGGCGTCACTGCCCAGCGGGACGTGGCGGATCCACGGCCGTTCAGGGAAGCGAGGCTTTCCACGCTGATTGACAGTCACAGAACACCGGTCTGCAGCCGCACCGACCTTTGGGATTAAAGCTGGAACAGAAAGAAACGTGGATTTCCTCCCTGCTCCTCAGTTCAGGGGACTTTGGCGGAGTCTCGGTCGTGACATACACACGCGGCGGCAGCAGGCGTCCACACTGAGGGCGCCACCGAGCAGGGACAGCACGGCGCCGCCTCGCTGCACACGACGGTGGGCCCCTTCGCTCCGGGGCGTCGTGTGGGGCGGACACGGACTGCCAGTCCTACAGTGCAAATGACTTCAGCACGTTCAAATGTAGAAACGACATGGCCACTAGTCTCGAGTACACTAGCATGTGCTGGAAATAAAGTCTCTTAAGAAATGAAAAAACGGTCCTGAAAATCAATCCACGAGTTAAATTCCTAAGACACCTTTCTGCCGAGTCAGCCACCTCCTGTGCCCCTTGCCTGTGATGAGCTGAAAGCCGGCGGAGGGCCGTGGGCTGGCACAGCCATCTGCTCACCCGTGGTTTCCGCTCGGAGTTGTAAAACAAAGCCCACTCGACTTGGCTTTCGAAGAAGGGCCACAGTGTGACTTGAACTTCTACTGGTTCGCTTGCAACAGCCACCCTGAGGAGGGAGCCGCCTGTCGCCGCAGCTGGCGTGCAACAAGTGAAGACTGTCTGCGCTCCGACACGGTGACTGAGCTCCTGACAGCACAGCGCTCGCCTGATGCTCCTGCTTCCCTCGAAGTGTCGCTCCCTGTGTCTGCCAGACCCAGTCTGGCTGGGGGACGCGGCGGGTGGGGCGGGCGCAGCCCCGGCTGACAAGCGGCCTGGCTGAGCCAGTGCTTGCGACCTGCTGGCACCTACGACCGGCCTGCCAGGGCTCGCTTCCCGAGTCAGGCTGGCTGACCGTAACAGCTGCTGGGGGATTTGGAGATAATTCTGCAAAAACTGAGTCCACCTCACTTACACTGCAATGTATAATTTTTGTTTCTCCTTGTTTGGTGTCCAGCAAACACACCTCAGCCAGGAACCAGGGAAGCTGTCCGAGGCTCCCTCTGTGAGCCCCCCGCCGGGGCCTCAGTAGCTGTACATCTGCTGCTGCGGCTCGGCCTGCACCTGGGGCTGTGCCGCCGCCTGCGCGGGGGTGGCCTGCGGCTGCGGGGCGGGCAGCACGTCGGTCTGCGGCACCGCCCGCCACGTGAGCGGGTGCTGCTCACTGAGCTGGCTGCCCAGGGGCGTGATGGAGTTGACCAGTGTGGTCAGGTTGATGAAGTGGGCCACGGACTGCGGGTTCGAAGTCTCCGGCTGGGGGTGCAGCTGGAGGTCGTTCTGGCGGTTGTGCAACATGGCGGAGCCGCTGACTGTATCAAAGGTCACGGTCAGGATCGAGTTGTCCAGCTGCAGCTGACGTTCCGGGGTGGCCAGGTGTCCGACGGCCACCGGCTGGAGGTTGGTGAACTGGGTCCCGGCCGCCGTGGTGATGGGCGTCATGGTGATGTTGGTCAGGCCGACTGAGCTGGATGGAGTGGTCACGTTTGGGTCCCCGAGAGTCACCACCACCTGGAAAAGTCACAGACAACGTAAAAGGGTTAAACAGGCGCTGTGAAGTGGAGGGCGGCACAGGCAGGCGCAGCTACCGTGCTGGGATAATCACACGGCCGAAGGAGGGAGGGAAGCCCCTCTGGGGGAACGACTGAACCGGGTTAACTCTGTCCTGAAACACAACTCCAGTGAAAACGGGGAAATGGTGCAGACACTATGGCAGAGGCCACTGGGCAGAACAGAAGCGAACGGTTCCCCTGGCTGGAGAACAACAGAGGAAACCACAGCGAGGGGACAGAGCACCGTGGTCACTGCACATTCAGGCCTCCAAGTGTCGTCGGCCAGGGCCAAGCCCGGCCAGAAAGCCGAGAGGGCGGCGAAGGGCTCTGCAGCGCCAGCAGCCGGTGAGCCACGAAGAGAGCGGCTTTCTTTTGCACGCAAGAGTGAAAGGGCGAGTCAGCACGGATGTCTGGGCAGCATCGGACGCACGCTGATGAAAGATTCGGGGCCCTGAATCAAAGCGATGGAGGCTGAGCCAACGGAAGATTCCATCAGGGAAGCAGACTAGCGGGTGGCGCGTCCTCCCCTTCCGCCCGACCCGCCTGGCCTGCTCCCCCGACTGGTCAGCAGATGTGCGGGGACCACGCCCACCAGGAAGGGACACACTTGGCCACTGACAATCTCCCGGTTCCCAGCCAGGGTGGCTCTCCTTAACACCCGGAAGGTCATGCTGCCAGTCCCCATGACAGGTGCGCTGTCTAGGTCCCCACTGGACATGCTTAGGTGGAAAACGGGATGTGTGCTGGCAGCACCCGCAGGCACGTGAGACGGGGAACAGAGTGGCACACGCGGGGCTCCCATGCCTGTAGCTCTGGCCCTCCCTGCTCGCTAGCGACTGGGCCCGGACTCCAGCACGGGAAGCAGCGACCTGCTGGATGCTCTGCACTGCGGAGTCGGTCTCGTCGCCCACGCTGCCTGTGAATGCCGGCTCCTTCTCCGAGTACTCGCTGAAGGCCGCGTCCTCGGGCACCGGCGCCCCCACCTCCTCCTCTGGTTTCTGCTTCCTCTTGTGGCTCCTCCTGGCCGCCTTCACTGGCTTCCCTTCAGCCAGGCCCTCCTGCTCCAGACCCAGCTCAGGCTGCAGGAAAACAAGTGTCGGCAATGTTCAGGTCAGTGGGGTTGTGACCCCATGGTGACAGCTGCGGTCCCAGCACGGGCTCTGGACGTGCTCCGGGGTCAGCGGCGAGGCTCCTGGGTCACCAAGCTGCCACAGGAAACAGAGTGACCAGGGCTTATCTACTTGCTTGCATTTCTAAACACGGATGTAAGTTTCAGGAGTTTTTGTTCAATGGAGCAAATTACCTAGAAGTCGTATTTTTAAAAGCTATATTTTGTGCTGAAATATAAACAAAACTTTAAAACACAAAAATTTTAAGCCACCATTTCAACCTTGACGAGCTCGGCCTGAGGCTGAAACTGTTCCCACATCAGGCTCTCACCCCCAAATCAATCTTGGATCCAAACGGGTCTGACCACAAGAGCTAGATGGTCATCTCCTTCGGGGATAGCAAACAGGGCCCAGCCAGGACGGCGACCCCAGATAGTGCCCCCCACGCTCCTCTGGGAGCTGGTGCTCTGCGGCCAGTCTTGTGACCCACATGGGGCTCACTCAGAGTCACAGCGGCCACTGGGCAGTGGTGGCCAGCATGGCACCCGACTGGCCATCCAGCCCCCTCCTGGACCTCTGGCATCACACCACGGGACTTGGTCTGACACAGTGGCTGAGAGACCTGGAAGAAGCCAGACAGGGCACGGTCATCGCCCGCATCAGGCCTGCCGTGGCCTCTGGGGTGCCACTGGCCTTGTCGTGCCCACGCAGCCCAGGCCGGCGCCCGAGCACTGTGCTGCGAACACCATTTCAAGAGAAAGAGCTTTCACATGAGCTCAAAATAGCTCCGAATGACACACGCTCTCTTCATAGTAAAAGGAAGTTTTTATAAGGATGTTGACTAAAAGTCCCTTTAAAAAAGTAAAGTTCATCTAATACATTTAAAGTGAGTTTTCTTATCAATCTAATCATGCCAAGTTTTTCTGGAAACCATTGGCAATGGTTAACTTTCAGTGCCAGCCTGGCTGGGCCAGGGGGTGCCGCTGGTCCGGTGAAACCGCAGTCTGGACGCGGCTGTGGAGGTGTTCTGTGGGTGAGATTAACGTTCAAATTGGCGGACACTGCCTAGAGCAGATGCCCGCTACACTCTCGGTGGGCCTCGTCCAATCAGACGAAGGCCTTACGAGAACAGACTGGGTCCCTGGAGGGAGAAGGGACTGTCTCCGTCTGCCTTCCAACTTGAGTTGCGACATCAACTCTTCCCTGGGTGTTCAGTCTGTCCTCTGGCCTGCACGTTCCACACTCACGAGCCTCCATAGCACAGGAGCTGATTCCTTAGAGTTCTAGAAGCTTACAGAAACTAAAAGGCTCTTGGGGAGAAGACGGGCCAGAAAGACAGAGTGTGAGACAAAGGCGAGACCAGAGGTGTGGACCAACGACCTTCCCAAAGTGCACCTGTGCCTGCCTGAGTCCTGGCGGCCTCACCCCGCTGGAACCTGCGTAGCTGGAGTCCCAGGGGACGCCGCCCTCGCCCTCGGGAGGCCGCTTGGTGCTCACCTGCACGATGCCGATGGAGGAGGCGTCGATGGTGGTGGTCTCTGGGAGGTGGTCCAGGTCGTCGATCCTCACGGCCAGAACCTGCGAGGGAGCGTGGGGCGGTGAGTGGGACGGTTCTCTGTGGCCCCTCACGGGCATCCCCATGTTTCTGAGCCAGCGCCACTAGGGACGGACCTTGGGACCTCGCTTTCAGAATCCCGCGCAGGCCCGCACTCCCCTCACACTGCGTGCCCTCATGGCGAGCGTCTGCGATGCTCTTGCACGTGGAGGGTGTCTCCCGAACCTGTCTGGGCTTCGCTTCACGCCCACCCACCAGTGCCCGAGTGGGGCACACTGTATTTCCCTTTTTCTGCCCATACTAGCGTGATTTCATTCAGTAAAATTTCAGCAAATCTTGTTGTTTCAAATCAGTGTCCCACAAGGAATCACCAAAAATGAGATCTTTATGCCTTAAGAGTAAATACTTTCCTCTTTAGTTTGCCCCCTGGGTGGGTACCTTCTCCCCCACCTCCCCTCCCAGAGCCACGCTGCCCGGCCCTGCGGGTGCAGATGCCACGCTGTGCTGGCTCCCTCCCACACGCCCACTCGGCCCTCCTGCTGGTCTCGTCCCCGGGTCCTGCCCTGATTCTCGTGCCTGCTGCTGTGGTCAGCTAAGTGAACCAAGGCATAAGGGAGGCGGTGGAACGTGCGAGCAGAGAGGGAGTGAACCCCCCGAAAAGGCGCACTGAAGCAGAGCTGCTAAAAACGAGAGACGGGCCGTGGACACCACACGAGACCAGGGAGGACGGGAGCAGTCTGCCTGGGAGGTTCCGCATCCAGAGGGTTCTGCGAGCATCTGCGTTTCTGCTCGACTAAAGCAAAGGTGGAGAACCATGGACTCCACACGATGGGTGTGGCTTATGTAAGTCAGAAAAACGGTGGGGAAGCACAGCTGGGGGTGACGGGCGGGCGCCGTCTCTGACAGGGGAGCAAAAAAAGGGGCGGGCACGTTTCGGGTGGACAGGGATGCTGACCGTGGCCCTGGGGACCCGAGTGTGACTGGGGTGCTGTGATGCTGAGTAAAAGCAGCCAGATGCTGCTGATGTGTTTTCTAACACTGTCACCACCACCATGACCGTCACCACCACCGCATCTACCATTTTCATCATCATCACCACCACCAGGGTCCTAGTCACACAGTCCAGAAGCTGACGCCACAGAGCAGCAACCACGGTAGCATTCACTGGCTTTACTCTTATTAGGAGATAAGACCAAAGACGAGAACTGTTTTCGTGTGCGCTAGTTTTTAAAATGCTAACGCTCACTCAAACCGGCACGATCCCAGGGTGAGGCTGTCACGCGCATCAACTCTGAAAGATCCCGAACACGTGGAAGTCGTTCACGCCCAGCACCTGAACCTGTGAGTCGGCCTCTGGCGGCGCCCGCCCCGCGCCCGGGCAGTCTCGGCCGGGACTGCGAGGCCCACCGGCACCGGCTGGCCTCACACCACCGCAGAGCCCCCCTCCCGGGTCCCTGCCCGCCGCTCCGTCTGCCTGCCTCGTTCTCCGCCAGACCTCGCCTCCTCCGCGCCAGCTGTAATGACTGAACCGCTGGCCTCCTTCCTCTACTTCCCCCATCCCTCGGCTCCCACCTGAGACTGGCACCTGGGGGGCGGCGCTCGCCCTGGTTGGCTGGCCCGCAGCGCTCGCCGCCAGTGGGCGTTTACTATGCGTTTGTCGTCCCGGCACAGAATGAAGGACAGCGAAGCGACCCAAAGGAGCGCCCAGGGAGGACAGGCTATGGCGTGAGACCAGAGGGGCCGAGGACGGAGCTGAGGACGACAGAAGAGCCCCTGCGGCACTTTCCTTCCCCTTCCTCGTCCGCCCGTCGCCCCCTCCCAGGAGCCAGGTCTGCCCGGCGTGGGTGTGCCGAGTGGGTGATGGGAGCGCACTGCCCCCGTCGGAGACATAGCCACAAAAGGCGGCCTTGCAGGGTGATCAGTTTGGAGGTGGTCATTACCCCTGCAGAAGGATGGGGTGGACAGACACGTCTGCTGAGCCCCCCTGAGTGTGCCAGGCCTCTCTCTCCAGCCAGCAGCGCCCAGCCGGTCAGCGAACACGGACTCACACACACTTTTATCGCCCAGACGACAGAGACCCACAGAGTGCAGAAGGGCTCCCACTCAACTCTGGGGATGCCCCTG
>PVIA01015304.1:0-22951 GCA_004024845.1 Tonatia bakeri
TTAAGTAACTTTTTATTTTTTAACTCTTACTATTTTTATATCTCTCAATTCCTTATGTTTCTTTTCCTTTCATCCTACTGCTATTCCTTCCACTCCAAATTTATCTCTCCAGCATTCCATCTTCTGCTATTTTTTTTTGATCCTTCAAGTTACTACAAATTGGTATTATCTTCTTCTCTCTTTTCTGACATTTTTAATTTTGATAGTATTTTGGTATTCTTTTTTTCTGTATAATCTTTGCGTGGCTGGTTATATTGCATTTGACAGGTTCCCCCTGTTATCTCATTCAGTGTGTTGATTGTCCTTCATTTATGTTCCATTAGTACACCACTCAAGGTTTTATACTCCTTATTCTTGTTATCTAGATCTCAGATTCTGCCACGTGATTGTTGCCTTAATATTGCTGTAAATAAGGCCTACTTAATACAATTGTAAATACTACTCAACACCCCTCCCAGATCTGAGCCCACTGCACAATTTCCTGAACTCTATTATTGTAGGGGTTATCTCTATTCTTTCACACACTACTCCTATTTACTATTCTTTATTCTCACCCTACCTCAGAATCTGACCTCTCACAGCCTCAAAGCTTTCTAGATCCAACTAACAATCCTTTCCTCCCCAATAAGAGTCTTATCTTTTTTCCATACTTTCTAAAATGTGGCTAGTAGAGTGGAAGATCACGGTTTACACTATATGTAGCCAAAGGATCTCCCATCTCTTCTCTATTGGCTGCTACTATAAATATCGTAGAATACTGTCTGCTGTCTTAACCCATTTTGCCTTACCCCTCCAAATGATCACAAAAAAAGAGTATGTGGAGGCTGTGAACACCAGGAGACCCGAAGGAGACTGCACCACTGATCCTCACAGGTATTCTACCACAGAAGTTCACACCATAAACACAGGGAACCAGAACAGATCAAGTTAAGAAACAGAGGTTAACAAGAGGAGTCTCAGGAACAATGAGAAGACAAAGAAACAATCTGCAAATGAAGGGAAAGGAGGAAGCCTCAGAAGGAATGCTAAATGAAATAGAGGCAACTCAACTATCAGATATTGAGTTCAAAACAATGGTTATCAGGAAGCTCAATGAGCTCACAATGAGCTTCCAGAAACTACAGGGAAGCTACAATGATCTCACTGCAAACTATATCAACATGAAAAAGGAAATAGAAACTATCAACAAGGGCCAAGAGGAAATGAAGAATACAATTTCTGAACTGAAGAACACAGTAGAGGGAATGAAAAGCAGGATTGATGAAGCAGAAGATTGGATCAGCGAATTGGAGGACAAAGTAGAAAAAAACACCAAACACCCAGAAAGAGCAAGAAAAGGAAAAGAGGCTCAGAAAGAATGAAGAGGGATTAAGAGAAATGCAAGACAATATAAAACATAATAATATCCGTATAACAGGGATAGCAGAATCAGAATAAGAAGACAAAGGGATAGAAAACGTATTTGAAAAAGTAATGATGGAAAACTCCCCTAATTTGATGAGAGAAAAAGTCACACAAATTCAGGAAACCCAGAGAGTCCCAATCAAGAGGAACCCAAAGAGGCCCACTTCAAGACAAATCATAATTAAAATGGCAAAATTTCAAGACAAAGAGAGAATCTTAAAGGCAGCAAGGGAGAAACAGGAAGTAACATACAAGGGAGCCCCAATAAGTCTAGCAGCTGACTTGTCAATGGAAACACTCCAAGCCAGAAGAGAATGGCAAGAAATATTCCAAGTAATGAGAACCAGAGGTCTGAAACCAAGGCTACTTTACCTAGCAAGGCTCTCAATCAAGATAGAAGGCCAAATAAGAAGCTTCCCAGACAAAAGAAGTCTAAAAGAATACACCTCCACCAAACAAGCCCTGCAAGAGATGCTAAAGGGTCTGATTTAAGGAACGGAAGGAAAAGAGAGAGAGAGAGAGGAACACACGTACACAAATGGTAATGAATAAGTACCTATCAATAATAACCTTAAACGTAAATGGATTAAATGCTCCAAGCAAAAGACACAGAATAACTGAATGGATAAGAACACATGACCCACATATATGCTGCCTACAAGAGACCCACCTCAGGATAAAAGGCCTGCACAGGCTGAAAGTGAAGGGATGGAAACAAATTTTCTAAGAAAATGGACAGGAAAAGAAAGCCAGGGTAGTAATACTCATTTCAGACAAAATAGACTTCCAAAAAAGGGCCATAAAGAGAGACCCAGAAGGTCACTTCATAATACTCAAGGGAAGAATCCACCAAGAAGACATAAACATTGTAAATATATATGCACCCAACATAGGAGCACCCAAATACATAAAGAAAATCTTACAGGACATCAAGAAAGATATTGACAACAACACAATTATACTGGGGGATTTCAACACCCCACTCTCAAAAATGGACAGATCTTCCAAACAAAATATCAACAAAGATATTGTGACATTGAACAATACCCTAGATGAAATGGACTTAACTGATATATATAGAGCCTTCCATCCCAAAGAAGCTAAATACACATTCTTTTCAAATGCACATGGAACATTTTCAAAGATAGACCACATGATAGGACACAAAAGAAGTCTCAACAAGGTCAAGAAAATCAAAATCATATACCAAGCATTTTCTAGGATCACAAGGGACTGAAACTAGAAACCAACCCCAAGGGAAAAAACCCAAAACACTCAAAATCATGGAGATTAAATAGCATGCTATTAAACAATGAATGGGTCAAGAATGAAATTAGGGAAGAAATAAAAAAGTTTCTAAAAACAAATGAAAATAAACTCACAACAACGCAAAACTTATGGGACACATCGAAGGCAGTATTTAGAGGGAAGTTCATAGCGATACAGGCATACTTAAAAAAGACAGAAACACTTCAAACAAACAACCTAACACTACGTCTGCAAGAACTCGAGGAACAACAATAAAGACAGTCCAGAGCAAGTAGAAGGAAGGAAATACCCAAGATCAGAGCAGAATTAAATGACATAGAGACTAAAAGCACAATTCTAAGGATCAATGAATCCAGGAGCTGGTTCTTTGAAAAGATAAACGAAATCAACAAGCCTTTAAGCAGACTCATGAAAAAAAAGAGAGAAGACCCAAATAAACACAATCAGAAATGAAAGAGGAGAGATTACAACGGACACCACAGAAATACAAAGTATTGTAATAAATTATTATGAAGAACTGTATGCCAAAAAATTTGAAAACCTGGGTGAAATGGACAAATTTCTAGAAAAATACAATCTTCCAAAACTCAATGAAGAAGAAGCAGAAAGCCTGAACAGACCAATAACAGCTCAAGAAATTGAAGCAGTAATAAAAAAACTCCCAACACACAAAAGCCCTGGACCAGATGGTTTCACAGGAGAATTCTACAAAGCATTTAAGGAAGAGCTAACCCATATTTTTCACAGACTATTCCAAAAAATCCAAAAAGATGGAAGATTCCCAAACTCTTTTTATGAAGGCAACATCACCCTAATCCCTAAACCAGATAAAGACACAACAAAGAAAGAAAACCTCGGGCCAATATTGCTGATGAACATAGATGCTAAAATCCTCAACAAAATACTGGCAAACTGCATCCAGCAATACATTAAAAAGATCATAAATCATGACCAAGTGGGATTCATCCCAGGGATGCAAGGATGGTTCAATATTCGCAAACCAGTAAATGTAATACATCACATAAACAAAAGCAAACACAAAATCACATGATCATTTCAATAGATGCAGAAAAAGCATTTGATAAGGTACAGCACCCATTCATGATAAAAACACTCAGCAAAGTGGGAATAGAGGGAACATTTCTCAACATAATAAAGGCCACACATGAGAGACCTACAGCAAGCATCATACTCAATGGACAAAAACTAAAAGCTTTTCCACTAAGATCAGGAACAAGACAAGGCTGTCCACTTTCACCACTTTTATTCAATATAGTATTGGAAGTTTTAGCCACAGCAATCAGACAAGAAAAGGAAATAAAGGCATCCAAATCAGAAAGGAGGAAATGAAACTGTCATTGTTTGCAGATGACATGATAGTGTACGTAGAAAATCCTATAGACTCTACCAAAAAACTGCTTGACCTAATAAAGGAATTTGGCAAAACAGCGGGATACAAAGTCAATATCCAGAAATCAAAGGCATTTCTGTATACCACCAATGAAACAGCAGAAGCAGAAATCAAGAAAAAATCCAATTTGGAATAGCAAAAAGAAAAGTAAAATACCTAGGAATAAGCCTAACCAAAGAGGTAAAAGACTTGTATCCAGAAAACTATATAGCACTGAGGAAAGAAATCAAGGAAGACACAAACAAATGGAAACATATACCATGTTCATGGATTGGGAGAATTAATATCATCAAAATGTCCATACTACCCAAAGCAATTTACATATTCAATGTAATGCCTATTAAAGTACCAATGGCTTATTTCACAGACATAGAACAAACACTTCAGAAATTTATATGGAACCATAAATGACCTTGAATAGCTATGGCAATTTTGAGAAATAAGTAAAGTAGGAGGGGTCACAATACCTGACACTAAACTATACTACAAGGCCACTGTAATCAAAACAGCCTTGTACTGGCATAAAAACAGGCGCATGGACCAATGGAACAGAACAGAGAGCCCAGAAATAAACCTAAGTCTCTACAGTCAATTAATATTTGACAAAGGAGGCAGCAACATAAAATGGAGTAAAAATAGCCTCTTCAACAAATGATATTGGGAGAACTGGACAGCTACATGCAAAAAAATGAAACTAGAACACCAACTTACACCTTATACAAAAATAAACTCAAGGTGGATAAAAGATTTAAATATAAACCACGACACCATTAAAGTCCTAGAGGAGAACATAGGCAGGAAAATATCAGATATTTCACTCAGAAACTTTTTTCTGACATGTCCCCTAGATCAAGGGACATAAAGGAAAGAATAAACAAATGGGACCTCATCAAAATAAAAAGCTTCTTCACAGCTAAAGAAAACAGTATCAAAATAAAAAGAGAACCAACTGTATGGGAAATCATATCTGCAAATGATACCTCAGATAAGGGTTTAATCTCCAAAATATATAAAGAACTTACATGATTATACTCTAAGAAGACGAACAACCCAATTAAGAAATGGGCAAGGGACTTGAACAGACACTTCTCCAAGGAGGACATACAGAGGATCCAGGGACACATGAAAAGATGTTCAATATCGCTAGCTATCAGAGAGATGCAGATTAAAACCACAATGAGGTACCACTTCACACCAGTCAGAATGGCCATCATAAACAAAGCAACAAACAAGTGTTGGAGAGGTTGTGGGGAAAAGGGGGCCCTAGTGCACTGTTGGTGGGACTGCAGACTGGTACAACCACTGTGGAAAACAGTATGGAACTTCCTCAGAAAACTAAAAATGGATCTGCCTTTTGACCCAGAAATTCCACTGCTGGGACTATATCCTAAGAATCCTAAAACACCAATCCAAAAGAACCTTTGCACACCCATGTTCATAGCAGCACAATTTACAATAGCTAAGTGCTGGAAGCAACCTAGATGCCCATCAGCAAATGAATGGATCAAAAAACTGTGGTACATTTACACAGTGGAATTCTGTGCAGCAGAGAGAAAGGAGCAGCTCCTCCCCTTTGCAACAGCATGGATGCAACTGGAAAGCATTATGCTAAGCGAAATAAGCCAGGTGGTGAAAGATAAATACCATATGATCTCACCTTTAGCAGGAACCTAAACAACAAAACAAAGAAACAAGCAAAATATTGTAAAAAAACACTGAAATAGAGGACAGGCTGACAGTGACCAGAGGAGAGAGAAGAGGGAGTTTTGGGGGAAAAGGGGAAGGGTTTACAGGAACAAAGTTAAAGGACACATGGACAAAAACTAGGGGGAGGGTGGTAATGGGAGGGAAGTGGGGAGGATGGGTGGGCAGGCTGGAATGGGAGTAAAAGGGAAAAAACTTTACTTGAACAATGATTAAAATAAAATTTTTAAAAAATTCTTAGCTTTTAATTACTAGGGAATTTGGTTATGTTTATTGTTGCCTTTTCCCTTTACTCCTAGTTGTTAATAATCTTTGCCCAAATTAAAGATTTGAAATCTCTGTTGGCCCTGTTTATTTCTTTTCTTTTTTAGTTTATGTGTTTTATAATATGTTTATTACAGATAATAAAAATTAGAAATCTATGTATTATATATCTAAACAATCTAGATAATAAAAAAAGTAGTTATATAAAGGGTACTTGCTTCGTTTCTACATCTGCCCCATAGAACAACTCGGTTGTTTCGCCCCTTTTATTTCTGAGCAACTTTAATTATTTTTGTTCTTTTTTCATTTCTTGACTATTTCTTCTTAGGTTCTTATTGTTCCATTTTATTTTTATTGGGATTGATCATATCTTCAGGACAATCAAATGTGTTAGCATGGATTTTGTCCTATACATTAAATTTACAGTGCACCAGGCTATAAACTCTTTGTTAAACTATGATGTTTTCTCATTGTTTTGGTTGGATTTGTAATAGATTTAATCACTCAATGACCTTTGCATTTTTTAATCCAAAATGTCCCTATAAGATAGAGATCAAGATCTTAGACTCTGGAGTGAGACTACTTTCATTAAAAATCTTAGTTTCATCATTTCTTTGCTGAGTGGTCTCAAGTAGTTACTTGACCTCCCTTGACCTCAGTTTTCTTATATGTATAAAGAGACAACAAAATAGCCTTGGCTGGTGTGGCTTAGTGGATGGAATACTGGCCTGTGAACCAAAGAGTCGCCAGTTCGATTCCTGGTCAGGGCACATGCCTGGGTTGTGGGCCAGGTCCCCAGGTGGGGGAGTTGGCCCACAACCCCAGGTGGTTGTGGTCCCACCTGCTTTCCCGCCTCCCTTTCTTTCTCTCTCCCTTCTCCTCTCTCTAAAAATAGATAAATAAAATCTTTAAAAAAGAGATATAACAAGATAGTAGAGTATTTATGAGCATTATTGTGGTGAACAGTTAATATATACTTAGGCCAGGCACATAATAAGCGCTCACTAAATTCTGACAGTTATTAGTACTACAAAGCATATTTTTCTATGGAGGTCGAGGTTTATAAGAAGTACTACAGGAAAAAGGAGAAATTCAAAATTGAAAGATTAGAAAACTTGACAATTTTATAACTTTACCACCATTCTGGGCTAAAATGGTAACTGTTGTAATAAAAATGTTCTGACTTTTCAGGATGTTCTTAGCACAGAAGGACTGGGGACTCTTCTAACTTCAGCACTGTGGTCCCCAGAGCAAATAGTTGCTTCTGTCATAGAGCAAAATCAATGTCAATATCAACACCAATGCCAATGTGTACCTGGGTACAAGCATCATTTCTTGATCTCTGGACCCACGCACACTAATGAAAGATCCAAGGAACCACTGATTGTCGGTTGCTTTGGTGGATCTAGCATTTCACCAAAACATAAACACTGTTTTTATATTGATCCACATGCTATTCATTTTCCAAATTACCGTTTTCCTCCTTGACATTGAACATAAGTTTGCCTGATTATCTCATCAATTGATGTTTCTTGTGTGTAAGCATATACCTGTTCTTAAGAGGGAAGATTTGCAAAGGCAATTGATTGTCTATCAAATTTCCTGGCACCAGGTGAGGCGTGGAGCCAGAGCCGACAAGTTGGGTGACCCCAGCACGCTTGTGTTACTCTCTGCACGTCGTGTTGGGAACACAATGTCAGCCCGAAACACTCCCCCAATAATGGCCCCACACTGATGGTCTATCACAGCGAGTCAATATCAGAAAAAGTAACGTGCTTCTTGTCCCGTCCAATAAAGGAAGAACTGAGCCGAAAGTTGTTTACAATCTGTATCAGAAAATCAATGAATATAGGCTTCTCTTTTCAAAACCTTCTTGTTCAAAGTCCTAATTTTGAATGTTCCATAATGTCCCAATGATTTTGTAAAAATTAAATGGTCATCTATAATTTTCAACTTAACCTCCTAGGAAAAATAAGTTTATTTAATTTAATTAATTTTTTATTGTGACAACTTCAGTAATTCTGGTTTGGGACAATTTCTCCTTTTTTTCTAGCTATCTAATTCTAAGTCATTCTGTAGTCCCCGTTTCTACATAAGTCCTTCTTAGATGGTTCAAGGGCAGCTCTTCGAAAACTTATGGAACTTCCTTTTGTTATCATTTATTGCCTTTTGAAGCATAAAACATGATTTCTCTGATGTTACTATTTAGTTTCCCATGTACTACACTAATCTTTCATCCCCTTATGGAGGCTCTACCACAGGCCAAGATTCCTGTTGAGTTCTTGGTCAAATAAGAATGGTTACAATGTAAGTGCAGGCTTCTAGGAATTCATAGAAGATTGATGGACACACACTATGCTGATGAATAGAGAGGGCAATAAAATATGCATGGCATACACTGTAACTGAGGAGTGACAAGATGCTGTAGAGCTGTCAGATCTGGCTGAGGAAGGAGAGCAGAGAAGAAAAGAGTTATTCATGAAGTGATGAAGTGGGTGGCATTTCTGCAGTGGGCCTTAGTAGACCAAAGAGCATGTTCCATCATGAGAAGGTGGAAAAGACATGCCAGGTAAGAAGTAATTTGGTTCAATTTGTATTTTGAATCTCCAATAATTTCTCCTTGTACTTACTTTTTCATATGAATATTTGCTTCCTGGCAATTTCAAGATTATTTAGAGGACTAATGATACTTGGGTAGTTATTTTATATTAAAAAGTTTCTAAGAAATTTTGACCTTCCATTATTATTCTGAAGTACCTTGAGTGTAGATAAACACAGGGTGAACTAGCTACGAGACCTCAGTTAAATCTAAAAAGTCTCCAGCCTCTGAATGTTGACATAAATAAACATATTATCCTCCACACTGGCGGATAAGAAAACCGAGGCAGGAAATGACTTGACTAGATCTGATTAGCTTCCTAATAAATTTTAATCCAAATATCTGTACTTACAATCATCCAATCATAAAAACACTTCTGTTATAGGCCAGTTCTCTGTTGAATCAAAGGGACTGGTGACAGCAGGGCGTGTGGGCCACCTGCTTTCCCGCCTGCTGAGTTGGAAACTTCTTCATGAGGTGATAGAGCCATCAGGACACAACCATCTTGTTTATGAGCCATCGGGCAACAAAGCTGAACCTTGCCATTTGCCAAAAAATTAGTTTCACAGATTTATTACTAGGGAATACATAAGTCTAAAAAATAAAATTCATGTATTTGGAGTCATGCTATTACGCATAGCATGGAGAGACAGCAAAGTTAACCGCATCCTCTGGCAGTATTGATTGAAAGAAGAGCCGGAGTCCAAGAGAACTGTGGGTTTATTCTCTCCAGACTCTCCTTCTGAAACTATTCTAAAGAGAATGGTAAGATGCCAAAAGTGATGATTTACACATTTTACATTAGCAATTATATATTTGGCATTAACTCTGTCAGAAAGAAATACACTTAGGTTTTCCATAATGCCTTTGATATTGATGACCTATAAAATGACATTGAAAAATCAATGGAAGTACGTGGGTGACTTTCAGGGAAATGGAGAAGCCATTACCATTTGCAGTTGCTTTCACATTCTAAATTCTAAATCCATTAGTGCAGTCTGTCTATGGTTATAAAAAGACTTTTTACTATCAATCTTTGAATAAGACACCCCTCCCCTACACACACTCAGATATGTTTTTTTTTTTAATGGAAAGCTAATGTTGACAAAGATAAGGTGTTAGATATGAATTAATAAGAAATTTATTTTCTTGAATTTTGGAAGTGCATAGCCATTGAAGAAAGTGGTAATGTTCAAGATACTTACATATCTTGGCTAAAAACTATACAAATACCCACTTACCTTGAGTGAAGAGTTATTTATTTGAGACATTTATTATTCATCCTAGACAGAGCTAGATTTAGAAATGTCCTGAGTTTAGAAGTTTCTGGTTTTCTGACCTGGACAGTGAGCTAACTGAACCCTGTCTCTAGAATATTGCTTTTCTGAGTGACCCATCCATGTGCAATAATGAAGCATTTTCTAAAAGGGAGATTACAGAAGTTGCAGAATTATTTTGTGCTGTTTTTCTAACGAATCCTGAAATGTGGTGGAATTTGGTCTGAGGTTCACTTTCCTTGTAACTTAGCAGGGAGGGTGTGATAGAGAAGGCCTCAAGTCTGCCCAGTTCAGCTATCCCTACTATCTCCCCAGAACATCGTGCATGACCGTTTCGGCTCAGATCAGGTAGCAGTCTACCCCTATTGTCAGCTTGGACTGCCAAAACAAAGCACCACCAGTGAATGGCTTAAACAACAGAAATTAATTTTGTTGGAAATTAATTTAATTCTGAAAGCTAGAAGTCTGAGATCAAGGTGTTGTCAGGATTGGTTCCCTCTGAGGCCTCCCTCCATGACTTAGACAGCTGTCTTCCCCCTGTGCCTTCACGTGATGTACCTTTCCCTGTTTGTACCTGTGTCCAAATTTCCTCTTCTTATTAAGGACATCAGACATATTGGATTAGGGCCCATCCTAATTTTAACCTCATTTTAACTTAATTACTTCTCTAAAGTTCCTGTGTCTAAATACATAAAATCTGAGATATAGGAGACTAGAACTTCAACATATGAGTTTTTTTTTTTTTTCTGGGAGGGGGACACAGCTTATTCCATAACATCACCCTTAATTGAGGGCGTGGAAAACAGATTGTAGTGACGGGATTTTAAGACTGTTCGTTTCTCCCCTCCTTCTCCCTCGCCTCTCCCTGTCCTCTGTTTTTACTGGGAGCATGTAGGAAGATTTTTATTTCCCTAAGTGGAAGCAGGTTTTCTTTACCTTCACCCATACAAGCCCCCTTGAAGAGTGGGGAGCTTTTGTTCACGGTGTGTGCCTGGCATTCAAATAATGCTTATATTTCCATCACCACACTTAGCTGGTTCTCTACAGATTTTGGATTCAGGGTTTTTGCAGAGACGATGCTTTATTTATTTACTCCTTGTACCCCTTTGATGTGGACTTTAGCCAGCAAGGTCCGTGTATTGTGGCTGTGACAGACAAATTCACACAGACTACAGAAGTCCTGTGGAGAAAAAGGGCCACTCTCCAAGTGAGAGAGGACCCTGGTGCTGCCTGGACAAGCTTTTATTGCTCTTCTGGGTACATCACACTAAGGATGGTCCTCATTTACTATGCATAGGTTCACAGGTTCACTTTAGGTGATTACCTTTTACAGATAACAAAGGAAAGAATGTTGCTAATTACTTCAAAGAAAAAGGATATTTGCAAATGCAAGGGAAAAAGTGGTTGAACTGGTTCCACTCCAAACTTGGAAGGTTTAGCACAAATTTTAGGAAGTTAAAAATATGCAGTAAACATTCAGCTTCAGGCTGAAAATCCAGTAAGAAAAATCAAGGCCAAGTGCCAGAAACAACCTAAGTGCTCATCAGTAAATGAGTGGATCATAAAACTCTGGTACATTTTACACAATGGAATACTATACAGCAGAAAAGAAGAAGGAACTCTTACCCTTTTCAACAGCATGGATGAAACTGGAGAGCATTATGCTAAGTGAAATAAATAAGCCAGGCAGTGAAAGACAAATACCATATGATCTCAGCTATAAATGGAAACTAATCAACAAAATGAACGAGTGAGCAAAGTAGAACCAGAGACATGGAAATAAAGAAGTGACAGTAACAGGGTGGGGGAGGGATGGGGAAAAGAAGAGGCAGGGTTGTCAAGGAACATGAATAGAGGACCCATGGACAAAGACAATGGGGGAGGAAGACTGAACGTGGGAAGCAGGGGTGGGTAGGATGGGGAGAGTAATGGAGAGAAAATAAAAATGACTGTAATTGGACAGCAATAGAGAAGTTTAAAACAATAAAGCCATGCAAATCACAAAATAAAAAATAAAATCCAGATTTCAAGCCTTAAAAGAAGGCATTCCCAAGTATAGAGCAATCACAGAAGCTCAGAAAATGTAAAGGCTTCACCAGAGACTTAATATGTAAATGTTTTTTAGTCAATCTGCCTCAATTTTTCTCATTTATAAAAATAATGAGTATATTGAACAAAACCTGCCAATCAGTGTGGGCCTTGAGCTCCTAAGAGAAAAACACGTGATAACTGGGAATGGAAACATTTCCCGTGTGCATGCTCTTCCTGCTCATTGGCAGCTCAGTGAACTCACATACCGTAAAAACACACAAAGAAGCAATTCCACACAGCAGAACACACTGCGGCCAGAAGCAGGTGACCAGGATTCTAGACCTGTACCCGACGCCACCAGTTTATCATTTAGGACAAACCACTTAATTTGATGCCTCTGTTTTTACATCTGTGACATGATGGGTAAAATGATGGGATGAAATAACCTCTAAGATTCCTACTCTTTTAAAGAAATAAAAGAATTGGACACTGCCTAAAACAGAGATAAGAGTAGGTAATGGAAGACTTCTGGGTTAAAACTCACCTACGAAAAGCGCTATTTTGTAAGCGTAAGCTAGACCCCTGCATTACAGAAGCAGCATTGTACTTTGTACATAAAAGAGCCCACCATGTAACCCTTGTCAATTGGGTACAAGTAAACTGGAAATGGCCAAATAATTTCTCTGTATTGACTTTTCATTTCACACTACTGATAGAAAATACATTTATACAGATAACACTAAAAATAAGGCCAGTCATAATCTCACAGTTAGCTAGCACTTTCCAAAAGGTGCAAATAACCTTACCATTTGTTGGTTAACCTATCTCTACGTAACATGCTTCACTGTGCTGGTCTCAAGCCATTAGTGAGCTGTGGGTCTTACTAATAACGCTCCAAATAGAAGGGGGTAAAACGGAATGTATATTACTGTACATTACAAACAGTAAAAATGAGTATATTTTTGAAGCTGTTTTTATATCTATCACATGAACACATACAGTGTGTGTTTATATGTGCATATGTAACATTCATGTCGTATTTGTATGTGTGCACAGCCATGCATAGCTCAATGCAGAGGTGCATGCTGAGAAGTCACCATGAGGCAATTTCGTCATTGTGGGGACATCAGAGTGCACTTACCCGAGCCAGGATGGGATAGCGCTCTGCACATCGAGGCTGTATGGTGATGCCAACTGCCCTGGGCTGCAAACCTGACAGCATGTCACTGTGCTGAATACTACAGGCAATTGTAATATAGTGGTACATATTTGTGTATCTAAATATAGAAAAGATACAGTTACAATATGGTAGAAATGATTTAAAAAACAGTACACCAGTGTAGGACACTTACCGTGAATGGGGCTTCTAAGACAGGAAGTTGCTCTAGGTGACTCAGTGGGTGGGCACATGCATGTGAAGGCCTAGAACATTACTATACAGTCCTATAGACTCTATAAAACTCTATGTTTAGGCTACACTACTAAAATTCTAAAACAACACAACATTAAATCAAACACAAGAAAAATGATGTAATCAAGAAACATGATAAACATGAGATATATGGTAAACACACAGTATGTGACAAGGCCTACTGTTCTAGAGCAAATGTCATTTTGTGAGTAGAAAGAATACACTCCAAAATAACAATAAAAAGTGCTGTACTGTAACTATAGAAACCAATAACGGAGTTCTTTATAGCTGAATGTGTTCTGCTTTTATACAACTGGCAGCACAGCAGGTTTGTTTCCACCTGTATCACCACAGATACATGGGCAATATGTTGCCCTATGACCCTATGACAGCTCTCACACCACTGGGTGACAGGGATATTTCAGCTCCATTAAATCTTACAACATTACCATGGTACCTGTGACCCACTGTTGATTGAAGTGTCATTATGTGGCTCAAGACTACAGAAATATGGGGTCACTCTGCAAACTTTATTTTACTCTGAATCAGTTTTTTAAAGAAAGAAGAGAGCCAGTGCTATAGGGCAGCTCAAATCGCCCCCTCCCTCCCCCAGCTCCAGGAGCAGAAGGGCGTGGTCTTTGTGCAGCTTTCTGGAGAGGAGCAGAACATGTAATAGCAATGAAACATTCACGTTGTAGAATAATATTCTAACTTCCTTGGGCTCCACTTCTTGACTCTTGCATTTGTGCTTTTTCCCAGAAGTGCTGTTAGAATCTTCCTTTTTATTTGAGTAATTTAAAGTTTCTGACCACGTGGTTGGTACAGAGAGGTTACACCCCTTTTGCTTTGTTATGGGTAAAGCAGGGCCCTAGGTCTCTTAGAGTTAGGGATGGAGGGTGCAGCAGGAGGAACCTACTGAGCCCATTTACCGATAACTCTCACGGGCATGGGAGGGGGAGGCAAGGGAGTGTGAAAGATGAAGAAGGCAAGAGAAGAAAGCTGTAGACAGAGAGAGAAGTTCCCTGTATGCCACACTAAGGGTAGCAGACATGATGCTACAGGATATGGTTAGAACAGGGACATGGTCACAAGAGAGGCCACTGGAAGTCTGGAAATGCAGGAACCTATTACATTTAAGAAAGTTCTCCAAAGGCAGTGTAAAGACCTGGTGACAACTATTCCCTGAGTCCAGGCAAGAGAACAACAATAATGCAAAAGGGAACTAGGACACCAGCAGGATGCAAAGGAGGCTGAGTTGAGATCTTTCTTTAAGAGATGAAGGATTTGGTCCCACATTCCAGTGTATTTTGTCCACATTTTACCACATGCTCAAAGCATCTAAAACAACTAAATATTTTTCCAGAAAATAATCATTTCCATTTCTGACTTGATTCACCACTAGGAAGAGAGCCATCTGGTCACTCAGAGGAAAAAAGAATTACAATCTGCTTGAGTCCAGTGTCCAGTGTCCCTTTGTCTTTGTTGTTGCCCGGATACTCAAGTCACTATTTTTCTTCTTCTTCCCAATCTCCTCTTTTCCTTGTTATCCGGCAGAGTCCATGAGATAACTCTTCAACTGGTTTTCTTTCCCTTCCTTATTCCTCTCTCTCCCTTTTTATTCTCTGCCTTCAAACAAATTTTTCTATGACACTACTTTTTGTCTGTATCTCCCTAGTGATGGATTTGCAATGGATTCCAATGATCAAGAAAGTCCAGTCGGAGAGGAAGATTGCCAAGGGGTAGCAGGGAGCAGATTCCACTTCCTCCTCCTCATGGGGGAAAAAACCTAGCTGATGTACGGAGGAACAGAGCAAACAGCAAACAGTACCCCAACATATGAGGGTAAGAGACTGAAAACTGTAGCGGACACTGAAAGGCCAGATGGTAAGGAGGGTACTTCAGGCCAATAAGGTCCCAGGGACCAGCTCGGGAACCAGGCCAGCTGCAGCCCCGGGCCCAGTGCCTGCCGCCGCGCCTGCCGCAGAGTCCTTGGTAGAGAGCTGGGTCAACTGCTCCCTCCCTCCTTGGCCAATCAAGGTTTACACGGCACTGGGAAAGACCTGGTTGCTTGAAGTGGCAGAGAGGGGATCTCCAGCAGAGTCTGTGGACGCCAGCTTGGGAGAGTTGAGAGTCGTGCAGTGACGAGCACTGCCTCCGATAATTACTGGTCTGGCTGGAGAATTGGGATGTAGGGAGCCGCAGACTTGAGTGGGAGCAATTTCCCACGGAGAAGAACTGTTTGGGGAATACTCCGGCATCAGCCGCTTGGTCTCCTCCCCAACCAGTAGGGCAGCGATCCCGAGGTGGCTGGAAAGTTTGCGCAGAAGGGCCTGCACACCTCCATACCACTAGGAAAGGTGCACGCCCGATCCCACCGCACCGACACAGCCTGGCCGAGCCAGTGCACACTGGGCCCCAGTCCATAGCAGTAACCCCGGGGGAGAGAGCACTCTCAGGGAGACCTGGGTCCGACATCCAAGGCTCTGGGGAGAGTGGGCACAAGACTGGCTGACTGCAGAATGGGAAGGGAGAAAAGCCATACCAATTGCCCCTCAGCCAGCAAGACCAGAAAAACCGGTTTGCGGTTTGGCCAATTTGAAACCAACAAGAAATGTTTGGGGTTTTTTGTTTGTTTGTTTTTGTGTTTTAGAAAGTTTTTATTTTTTAAATTGTTATTATTGTTTTATCTTTCAATACCTTCTTCCTCTCTTTTCTTCTTCCTTTCTTTCCAATTTTATCTCTTCTTCCTCCCTTCTTCTACCTTTTTTTAATACCCACAAGTGAGACAAAAATGAAAAAATAAAAAAACAAAAAAACAAAACCTGGAACTGTGAAAAGACCAGAGTTGGACCCAAAGAGGGGGCAACCCAACAGTTGAGACAGTGGGACAAAATTCCCTTTGCTATTACAGAGAACCTGCAAGTTATTGCATATTTGTATCATTATTATTTTTTCATTATTCTTACATCTTTTATTTTAATAGTATTTTTGTATTCCTCCTCTTTCTGTATAGTCTGCTTTGCTTGGCTGGTTATATTGTGTCATTTGACAGGTTTCCCCTGATCTCTCTTTCATACTATATTGCTGATTTACTGTCCTTCACTTCACTTGTGTTCCATTAGCACACTACCCAAGGTCCTATACTCCCTATTCTTGTTATTCAGATCACATAGATTCTGTCATATGATTGTTGCTCTAATATTGTTTTAAATAAAAGCTGTTCCATACAATTGTAAATACTACACAACACCCCCCCAGACCTTAGCCCACTTCACGGTTTCCTGAACTCTATTACTGTAGTGGTTAACTCTGTTCTGTCACACACTACTTCTATTTACTATCCTTTATTCCCACCTTACCTCAGAATCTGACCTCCCACATACTCACAGCTTTCTAGACCCAACTCACAATCCTTTCCTCCCCAGTAAGAGCCTTATCTTCTTTCCATCCTTTCTAAAATGTGGCTAGTGGGGTGGAAGATCATGGTTAACACTATACATAGCCAAAGGCCTCCCATCTCTTCTCTACTGGCTGCTACTGCAATATCATAGAGTACTCTCTTGCTGTCTTCACCCATTTTGCCTTACCCCTCCAAATGATCACAAAAAAAGAGTATGTGGAGGCTGTGAACACCAGGAGACCTGAAGGAGACTGCACCACTGAATCTCACAGGTATTCTACCACAGAAGTTCACACCATAAACACAGGGAACCAGAACATGTCAACTTAAGAAACAGAGGCTAACAAGAAGAGTCTCATGAACAACAGAAGACAAAGAAACAATCCCCAAATGAAGGGAAAAGAGGAAGCCTCAGAAAGAATGCTAAATGAAATAGAGGCAACTCAACTATCAGATATTGAGTTCAAAGCAATGGTTATCAGGAAGCTCAATGAGCTCACAATGAGCTTCCAGAAACTACAGGGAAGCTACAACGATCTCACTGCAAACTATATCAACATGAAAAAGGAAATAGAAACTATCAACAAGGGCCAAGAGGAAATGGAGAATACAATTTCTGAACTGAAGAACACAGGAGAAGGAATGAAAAGCAGGATTGATGAAGCAGAAGATCGGATCAGCGAATTGGAGGACAAAGTAGAAAAAAACACCAAACACCCAGAAAGAGCAAGAAAAGGAAAAGAGGCTCAGAAAGAATGAAGAGGGATTAAGAGAAATGCAAGACAATATAAAACATAATAATATCCATATAATAGGGATAGCAGAATGAGAATAAGAAGACAAAGGGATAGAAAACATATTTGAAAAAGTAATGATGGAAAACTCCCCTAATTTGATGAGAGAGTCACACAAATCCAGGAAACACAGAGAGTCCCAATCAAGAGGAACCCAAAGAGGCCCACTTCAAGATAAATCATAATTAAAATGGCAAAATTTCAAGACAAAGAGAGAATCTTAAAGGCAGCAAGGGAGAAACAGGAAGTAACATACAAGGGAGCCCCAATAAGTCTAGCAGCTGACTTGTCAATGGAAACACTCCAAGCCAGAAGAGAATGGCAAGAAATATTCCAAGTAATGAGAACCAGAGACCCAGAAAAGCTCTCAATCAAGATAGAAGGCCAAATAACGAGCTTCCCAGACAAAAGAAGTTTAAAAGAATACACCTCCACTAAACCACCTCTGCACGAGATGCTAAAGGGACTGCTTTAAGGAAAGGAAGGAAGAGAGAGAGAGACAGAGAGAGAGAGAGAGAGAGAGGAACACAGATACGTAAATGGCAATGAATAAGTACCTATCAATAATAACTTTAAATGTAAATGGATTAAATGCCCCAATCAAAAGACATAGAATAGCTGAATGGATAAGAAAGCACAACCCACATATATGCTGCCTACAAGAGACCCACCTCAGGATAAAAGGCCTGCACAGGCTGAAAGTGAAGGGATGGAAACAAATTTTCCAAGTAAATGGGCAGGAAAAGAAAGCCAGGGTAGCAATACTAATTTCAGACAAAATAGACTTCCAAAAAAGGGCCATAAAGAGAGACCCAGAAGGTCACTTCATAATACTCAAGGGAAGAATCCACCAAGAAGACATAAACATTGTAAATATATATGCACCCAACATAGGAGCACCCAAATACATAAAGAAAATCTTACAGGACATCAGGAAAGATATTGACAGCAACACAATTATACTGGGGGATTTTAACACCCCACTCTCAAAAATGGACAGATCTTCCAAACAAAATGTCAACAAAGATATTGTGACATTGAACAATATCCTAGATGAAATGGACTTAACTGATATATATAGAGCCTTCCATCCCAAAGAAGCTAAATACACATTCTTTTCAAATGCACATGGAACATTTTCAAAGATAGACCACATGATAGAACACAAAACAAACCTCAACAATTTCAAGAAAATCAAAATCATACCAAGCATTTTCCCCAACAGGGGATGGAAACTAGAAACCAACCCCAAGGAAAAAAACCCAAACACTCAAAATCATGGAGATTAAATAGCATGCTATTAAACAATGAATGGGTCAAGAATGAAATTAGGGAAGAAATAAAAAAGTTTCTAAAAACAAATGAAAATGAACTCACAACAATCCAACACTTATGGGACACAGTGAAGCAGTCCTGAGAGGAAAGTTCATAGCAATACAGGCATACCTAAAAAAGATAGAAACATTTCAAATAAACAGCCTAACCCTACGTCTACAAGAACTAGAGGAACAACAACAAAGACAGCCCAGAGCAAGTAGAAGGAAGGAAAGAACCAAGATCAGAGCAGAATTAAATGACATAGACACTAAAAGCACAATTCTAAGGATCAATAAATCCAGGAGCTGGTTCTTTGAAAAGACAAACAAAATTGACAAGCCTTTAAGCAGACTCATCAAGAAAAAAAAAGAGAGAGGACCAAATAAATGCAATCAGAAATGAAAGAGGAGAGATTACAACTGATATCACAGAAACACAAAGGATTGTAAGAAATTATTACAAAGAACTGTATTCCAAGAAATTTGAAAACCTAGATGAAATGGAAATTTCTAGAAAAATACAATCTTCCAAAACTCAATGAAGAAGAAGCAGAAAGCCTGAACAGACCAATAACAGCAAAAGAAATTGAAGCAGTAATAAAAAAACTCCCAACACACAAAAGCCCTGGACCAGATGGTTTCACAGGAGAATTCTACAAAGCATTTAAGGAAGAACTAATCCCTATCCTGCACAGACTATTCCAAAAAATCCAAAAAGATGGAAGACTCCCAAACTCTATTTATGAAGGCAACATCACCCTAATCCCTAAACCAGATAAAGACACAATGAAGAAAGAAAACTTCAGGCCAATATCGCTGATGAACATAGATGCTAAAATCCTCAACAAAATACTGGCAAACCGCATCCAGCAATACATTAAAAAGATCATACACCATGACCAAGTGGGATTCATCCCAGGCATGCAAGGATGGTTCAATATTCGCAAACCAGTAAATGTAATACATCACATAAACAAAAGCAAAGACAAAATCACATGATCATATCAACAGAGGCAGAAAAAGCATTTGATAAGGTACAGCACCCATTCATGATAAAAACACTCAGCAAAGTGGGAATAGAGGGAACATTCCTCAACATAATAAAGGCCATATATGAGACACCTACAGCCAACATCATACTCAATGGGCAAAAACTAAAAGCTTTTCCACTAAGATCAGGAACAAGACAAGGTTGTCCACTTTCACCACTTTTATTCAATATAGTATTGGAAGTTTTAGAAACAGCGATCAGACAAGAAAAGGAAATAAAAGGCATCCAAATCAGAAAGGAGGAAATGAAACTGTCATTGTTTGCAGATGACATGATAGTGTACGCAGAAAATCCTATAGACTTTACCAAAAAACTGCTTGACCTAATAAAGGAATTTGGCAAAACAGCAGGATACAGTCAATATCCTGAAATCAAAGGCATTTCTGTATACCACCAATGAAACAGCAGAAGCAGAAATCAAGAAAAAATCCCATTTGAAATAGCAAAAAGAAAAATAAAATACCTAGGAATAAACCTAACCAAAGAGGTAAAAGACTTGTATTCAGAAAACTACATAGCACTGAGGAAAGAAATCAAGGAAGACACAAACAAATGGAAACATATACCATGTTCATGGATTGGAAGAATTAACATCATCAAAATGTCCATACTACCCAAAGCAATTTACACATTCAATGCAATGCCTATTAAAGTACCAATGGCTTATTTCACAGACATAGAACAAACACTTCAGAAATTTATATGGAACCATAAATGACCTTCAATAGCTGTGGCAATCTTGAGAAATAAGAGTAAAGTAGGAGGGGTCACAATACCTGACACTAAACTCTATTACAAGACCACTGTAATCAAAACAGCCTGGTACTGGCATAGGAACAGGCACATGGACCAATGGAACCAAACAGAGAGCCCACAAATAAGCCCAAGTCTCTACAGTCAATTAATATTCGACTAAGGGGGCAACAACATAAAATGGAGTAACAATAGCCTCTTCAACAAATGGTGTTGGGAGAACTGGACAGCTACATGCAAAAAAAAAAAATGAAACTAGAACACCAACTTACACCATACACAAAAATAAACTCAAGGTGGATAAAAGACTTAAATATAAACCACGACACCATTAAAGTCCTAGAGGAGAACATAGGTAGGAAAATCTCAGATATTTCACTCAGAAACTTTTTTCTGACATGTCCCTAGATCAAGGGACATAAAGGAAAGAATAAACAAATAGGACCTCATCAAAATAAAAAGCTTCTGCACAGCTAAAGAAAACAGTATCAAAATAAATAGAGAACCAACTGTATGGGAAATCATATTTGCAAATGGTACCTCAGACAAGGGTTTAATCTCCAAAATATATGAAGAACTTACACAACTCCATTCTAAGAAGACAAACAACCCAATTAAGAAATGGGCAAGGGACTTGAACAGACACTTCTCCAAGGAGGACATACAGAGGATCCAGGGACACATGAAAAGATGTTCAATATCGCTAGCTATCAGAGAGATGCAAATTAAAACCACAATGAGGTACCACTTCACACCAGTCAGAATGGCCAACATAAGCAAAACAACAAACAACAAGTGTTGGAGAGGTTGTGGGGAAAAGGGGACCCTAGTGCACTGTTGGTGGGACTGCAGACTGGTACAACCACTGTGGAAAACAGTATGGAACTTCCTCAGAAAATTAAAAATGGATCTGCGTTTTAACCCAGCAATTCCACTGCTGGGACTATATCCTAAGAATCCTGAAACACCAATCCAAAAGAACCTTTGCACCCCAATGTTCATAGCAGCACAATTTACAATAGCTAAGTGCTGGAAGCAGCCTAGATGCCCATCAGTAAATTAATGGATCAAAAAACTGTGGTACATTTACACAATGGAATTCTATGCAACAGAAAGAAAGGAGCAGCTCCTACCCTTTGTGACAGCATGGATGGAGCTGGAAAGTATTATGCTAAGCGAAATAAGCCAGGCGGTGAAGGACAAATACCATATGATCTCATCTTTAACAGGAACCTAAACAACAGAACAAAGAAACAAGCAAAATATAGTCAAAGACACTAAAATAGAGAATAGGCTGACAGTGTTCAGAGGGGAGAAGGAAGGGAATTTCAGGGGAATTTCAGGGGAAAAGGGGAAGGGTTTACAGGAACAAGTATAAAGGACACATGGACAAAAACTAGGGATGGGTGGAAATGGGAGGGAGGTGGGGAGGATTGGGCAGGCGGGCCGGGATGGGAGTAAAAGATAGAAAATTGTACTTGAACAATAATTAAAATAAAATTAAAAAATAAAATTAAAAAAATAAAATATTTGCAAAACAATGGCAAAGAAAAAGTCAAGTTGGAATACTCAGCATTCAAAACCCCTTGCAGTTGGTTTCCATCTCATGAAGCCTACTTTATTCCCCCACCTTTCTTTAACAGATATCACACTTTAAATTCACTCTGCCAATAATCTGACCACACGTATCCCACCTATTTAAACTGTAGGAAGAAGGAAGTACGGTAAAGAAATGTTGGGAACCGCCCTGCCTGGTTTCAGGAACTGTAACCCCCCCCATGGCTAAGGCTGAGCGAGAGACCTGCAGACCAGGAGACACTAAGGAGACGAGCTTATCTCCCTGGCAGGAGTGCTGCCTGCTCCTTGCCTGGTCCCCGTTTTTTGGTCGATTAGCCAATGACAGGTAAGATTCCTCAGAGGAGGATGGACCTAAGACAGGTACTATCATGTGGGAAGGCCCTCAGGGAAAGACTCTGGGAGCTGTGGAAAAGAGGGGTGTTCGACCCCCGCCCCTTGGCTTTGACAAAGCCTGAGTCCTCATTCTGTCTGTGAGACATCCAAATCTCCTGGCTGCCTTTGCCTCCGCTGCCCGACTCAAGCCTGTGACAATAACAAGGGGTGGTGCAATTCACACTGGGGACAGCGAACTTCCTGGGATGATTAGGCCTGAAAAAAAAGGATATGTAAAATCCTGTGAAACCTGATTTGCTGAGGATGCTCTTAATTAGATTATGAAGGTCCATGCAGGAAATGAATTTAGCCCCTTA
>PVIA01015305.1:0-23233 GCA_004024845.1 Tonatia bakeri
CGCGAGAGCGAGAACGCGAGAGCGAGAACGCGAGAGCGAGAACGCGAGAGCGAGAACGCGAGAGCGAGAACGCGAGAGCGAGAACGCGAGAGCGAGAACGCGAGAGCGAGAACGCGAGAGCGAGAACGCGAGAGCGAGAACGCGAGAGCGAGAACGCGAGAGCGAGAACGCGAGAGCGAGAACGCGAGAGCGAGAACGCTCGCCCCCTCGCGCGGTGGTCATTGTGTAATGAGCATTGATAAATGTCTTAATGGAACCTAGCGGGGGCAACCTGAATGAGAAAAGTGTAAAGGGACCCCAGGATTCTGGTGTTCTGTTTCAAAGCTGGGTTTAGGGTGGCAAAGCTGTACACGTGGTCTCTTGGGAGAATGCTGCCACCTCGTGCCCCCCAAAATAAAAACCGACAACTGGCTTTAAGAGCTGGGTGGGCTTGGTTGCTTTAGGCTAGAGCGGGAGACAGATGAAGCAGTCGAAAGAATACTTCTCAACCTAGGCAGGCCTCTCCAGATTCCCTGGTTTACTGCGTACGCAGGCAGGGCAAATGACAACTGTACAGATGAGGAAAGTGAGACTCCGAGAGGTTAAGTGATGGACCCAGGACTGTCATGTTTCATGGGAGTAACTTACTACTGAGCAATATGCTACCTCCCAGTTAGTGCTTTTTTTCTGTTTGGAAGTTCCTTTCTCATACCTGCTTTCTTGGTAATCTCAGACTTTAGAATTTATAATCAGCATTCCAAAGCTCGAGGAAACTGAAATATGGAACCCGTGCATTAGCTCAATCCTCACAATGACCCTATGAATAAATAACCCGACTTTAAAGTGAGTAAATTGAAGCTTATAGGGGATTAAGTAACATTGCCAAGTTACACATCTATTAAATGGTGAAATGCAATTTTATTTTAAAATAATAATATATCTTTATACTATATTTTATAAATATAAATTTGATAATTCACAGTGTAATGATTACTACATGATTTGATAATACACAGTGAAATGATTACTACAGTCAAGCTAATGAATATATCTCATACAGTTACCTATTTCTGTGCTGTGAAATCCATTGTTAGAAAATTTCTAGTATCAATACAATATTAACTATAGTCATCATGCTGTAAGTTACATTTCTAGACTTATCCATCCTACATAACCTCAATTTTGTGCCCTTTGATCAGTATCGACCCATTTCCCCCACCACTCTGACCCTGGTTCATCATTCTACTCTCAGCTACTATACATTAATTTAAAAAGACAAAAATTCTAGCATAATCTTGTTTAAATGTATTCCTAATTGTTTTATTCTTTTTGATGGTATCGTAAATGGAATTGTGTTCTTGAATCTTTTCAGACAGATTGTTGTTGGTATGTAGAAGCACAACTGATTTTTGTATGTTGATTTTTGTATCCTGAAATATTACTGAATTTATTAGTTCTAACAGATTTTTGGAGGATAGGGTGTTAGGGTTTTATACATACAGGAACATGTAATCTGCAAACAGTGGTAATTTTACTTTTTAAATTCTAATTTGGATGCCTTTTATTCTTTTGGTCTGACTGCTTTTGCTAGTACTTCCAGTACTATGTAGAATGGAAGTGGCAAGAATGGGCATCCTTGCCTCTGACTGGATCTTAGAGAAACTACTTTCAGTTTTTCCCCATTGATGTTAGCTGTGGCTTTTCATAAATGCCCTATTTTGTGTTGAGGAAATTTCCTTTGATACCTATATTGTTGAGAGTTTTATCATGAATGGATGTTGAACTTTGTCAAATGCCTTTTCTGTATCTATTGAAGTGATCCTGTAGTTTTTATCTTTTATTTCTGTTATTGTGCTATATCCCATTGAATGATTTGCACATATTAAAACAATCTTGCATTTCAGGGGTAAATTATAGTTGGCTATGGCGTATAATCTTTTTGATGTGTTGTTAAACTTAGTATAGAAAATACTAGCAAACCAAATTTAACAACATTAGAGATATTGGCATGTAATTTTTCCTTCCTCCTTCCTCCCTTCCTTCCCTCCTCCCTCCCTCCCTCCCTCCCTCCCTCCCTTCCTTCTTTCTTTCCTTCCTTCCTCTCTCTTCCCCTCTCCCCTCTCTTTCTTTCCTTTTCCTTCTTTTTTTTTCTGTTATCTGGCTTTGGTATCAAGATGATACTGGCCTCATAAAATAAGTTTGAAATAGTCCTTCAAGCAACCTTTATTCCCACTGATGCTGCCAATTCATAAATATTTTGGAGGTTCTGTGGTAAAAATGATGCTCTTGCTGGTTTTCCCTACTGCTGGCTCAGGATTCAGCTTTCTTATGTCAGGTAAGTCAGTACCATTCTTCCTTGTGCTTTTGTGCTTCTTCAAATTTGATGTTATTATCTCATGTCCTATCTTTGTCCTTACACTCTCAGCCCATTACTCTCATTTTAGTGGAATTTTGGAGAGAGAAAGATAAATTCATGTGTTCAACCATCTTATTTGGAAATGAAATGTTGAATGAAATTATTCAAAAGTAATAATATTTGATAATGATACCAAGAAGGGCTTTTGGCAGGGGATTTTTTTTTTTACTTAAAAAAAGCTTTATTGAGGTATAATTTACATACTATAAAATCCATCCATTGTATGTAAGTGCATATACCATCATCACAGCTCAGTTCTAGAGCATTTATGCTACCCCTAAAAGTTCCCTCGCCTTTGTTTGCCATCATGCTCTGCTCCCGCTCTGAGACCTAGGCAAGCCACTCTTCTACTTTCTGTCAGTTTGCCTTCTTTAGAAATTTCACATAGGTGGAATCATACAGTATATAGTTTTTGTATTTTATTTCTTTTTCTTACCCTATGGTTTTTGAGATTCATCCACATTGTAACATGTATTAATACTCAGATTATCTTGTTTTTTGCTGAATAGTGTTTCATTGTTTGAATATACACTACTATATTTTGTTTGTTCATTCACCAGTTGATGGAAATTGGAGTTGTTTCCTGTTTTTAAGCTATTAGGAATAATGCTTCTATGAATGTTCATATGAAAGTTTTTGTGTGGACAGATGTTTTCATATCTTTTGGGTAAATACTTATGAGTGGAATTCCTGGGTTACCTGGTAAGAATATATTTAACTTTTTAAGAAACTGCCAATTGTTTTCTAAAGTGGCTGTACCATTTTACACTTTTACCAGCAATGTATGAGAGTTCCACTTTTTTCACATCCTTGGCAACAATGTTGAATTATAGCCATTCTAATGAATATGAAGTAGAGTCTCATGGTGGTTATAATTTACATATCCTTAATGATTACTGATGTTGTGCATTGTGTTGGGGCTCCTGAAGACCACCTCCAGGCTCAATGATTTTTTAGGAGGACTCAGATAACTCAGCATGTAGTCATATTCATGGCTTTGATTTATTACAGTGAGAGGACCCTTAGCAAAAGCAGCAAGGGGAAGACCCAAATGGGGTGAAGTCTGGAGGAAACCAGGTATAGGTTTCCAAAAGTCCTTTGTCAGTGAAGTCACAAAAGACATGTTTAATTCTTCTAGCAATGAGTTGTGACAACACATGTGGAATATCTCCAAGGACATCTCATTAGGGGCTCATGGCCCAGGCTTTACATTGGGGGCCAGTCATATAGGTGCCATTTACCTAGCATAATACCAAAATCCCAGGTTCTCAAAAGGAAAGCACATGTCCCATATAAACCACATTGCTTGAACTGTTAAGGCACAGTAAGCCATTATTTTCAGGGAATGGTGGGGACTCTCCCTAAATCCAAATTCTTAGCCAAGGGCAATCCTTGCAAGCAGGACTGTCCAAGGATAGCAGTCTCAGGCTTGCTGTGTTAACTATTCTCTGCACAAGCATCTTTTCATATACTTATTGGCATTTATGTGTTTTCTTTGGTGAAATCTCTTAAAATTTCTTGCTCTTTTTAAATTTGGTTGTATTATGAGTTGTAGGAATTATTTGTATATTCTGGATACAAGTTATTAGATTAGTGATTTGCAAGTATTTCTCCCAGTCTGTACTTATCTTTTCATTCTCTCAACATGGTCTTTAGAAGAGTAAATTTTTTATGAAGTCTGCTATGTCATTTTTTTTAGTTTTATGGATCATGGTTTTGGAGTATATTTAACATATTTGCCTAACTGAATGTCACAAAGATTTAGTTATTTGGCTTTCTTCTAAATGTTTTGTAGTTTTAGCTTTTACGTTTAAGTATATGGTATATTTTTGAGTTAATTTTTGTATGAGGTGATGTCAGGGTATAAGTTTTCTTTTTCCCTGCATATGGATGTTCAATCATCTCAGCATCACTTGTTGAAAAGACCATCCTTTCCTCATTGAGTGGCCTTGTCACCTTTCTTGGAACTCAATGGACTATAACTGTGAGAGTTTGATTATGGGCTCTCCTTTCTGTTCCTTGATCTATATATATGTCTTTCCTTATTCAATATAACACTGTCTTGATTACCTTAGCTATAATTTTGATAATGTGTAGAAATTGGGTGGTTTAAGTCCTCTTTGTTGTTCTTGTTTTTTTTAAAAATATTTTATTTATTTATAGAGAGAAGGGAAGGGAGGGAGGAAGAGGGGGAAAGAAACACCAATGTGAGAGAGAAACATCATTCACATCACAGTCAGGGACCAAACCTGCAACCCAGGCATGTGCTCTGACCAGGAATGGAACAGGTGACCTTTCACTTTCTGGGATGATGCCCAACCAACTGAGCCACACTGGTATGGGCTCTCTGTGTTGTTTTTCAGAATTATATGGCTATTCTAGGTTCTTTGACTCTATATAAATTTTCAGGATCAGCATGCCAATTTGTATAAAAAAAGTATGCTGGGATTTTGATAGGGATTGCATTGAATCTATAAATCAATTTGCAGAGAATTGCCTTCTTAACAGTATTGCATATTTTGATCGATGCATATGATATATCTCTCAATTCATTTAGATCTTAATTTCTCTCAGCAATGCTTTGTAGCCTTCACTATAAAAGTCTTACACTTATAGGGTTAAATTTATTTCCATGTTTTTTATTCATTTTGATGCCATTGTGAATTGAATTGTTTCATTTAACTTTTGGATTCTTATTTGCTAGTATCTAGAAATTCAGCTGATTTTTGTAATTGAGCTTGTCTTCGGCAGCCTTGCTTAACTTTCTTCCTTTTTCTAGTAGTTTTTTAAAAAACAGAGTTCTTAGGATTTTCTACATATAGGATCATATCATCTGCAAATTCAGTTTTATTTTTTCCTTTCCAATCTGGATGACTTAAAAATTTTCCTTTTTATTCCACTGGTGATAACCTGCAGCAGGCTGTTGAATAGAAGTGGTGAGAACAAACATTTTGTCTCGTTCCTTACATCAGGGGGGAAACATTCAGTCTTACCACTAAACATGATGACAATCACAGGTTTATTGTAAATGCCCTTTTTTAGGTTGGGGAAATCCCCTTCTTTTCTTGATTTCTTGAGGATTTTTATCAAGAATCAGTATTGGATTGTGACTAATGCCTTTTCTGTATCTACTGAGAAGATGAAATACTTGGTGTCCTTTATTCTGTTGGTGTGGTATATCACATTAATTGATTTTTCAATCTCAAAAAACCCTGTATTCCTGTAACAAATGCCTCCACGCCTCCTCATGGTCATGGCATGTAATTGTTATATGTTGCTGGTTTCAGTTTGCTAGTATTTCAGAAGGGTTTTTACCTTTATGCTCATGAGAGATATTGGTTTGTAGTTTTTGTGTGACAATTTTGTCTGGTTTTAGAATTCATTCTGGCCTCATAGAATGAATTCAAGTGCTTCTTCCTTCTCTATTTTCTAAAAGAATATGTGTAGGATTGGTATTATTTATTCCTCAAATATTGAAAATAATTTACTGTATTCCTTATTTTTCCTTCTTCATGCTTACAGCAGTTTATAGTGATACACTTGGGCAATATTTTGGTCATCTGCTTCTGTCTGTAGATTAAGTTCAATGAGGTCCCTGTCCCTGTCTCCATAATTCAGTACCCTGGGTCACCTTAGGGGACTGGTAAGTGTTTGTGGAATAAATGAATGGTCGAATGCTAGAGGTCCAGTCTATGTGTTATGGTGGGCTAGTTGTCTACAGATGCTGATGACGTTTAGCAATCTAAAATAGTTAGGGATGCTAAAATGACAATGCTTTGCTAAAGTGCTTTGTGCTCAGAGGAGTAACTATAGATTTTCAACAATGTTCTGCCAAGAGATTTTCAGATAGTTTATAGCAATGAGTTTGTGGTTAGGTGGGTTATAAGGCCACAGAATAAAAACTGTGTAGCTTCAGCCCTGGCTGGCATAGCTCAGTGGATTGAGTGCAGGCTGCAAACCAAAGCATCGCAGGTTTGATTCCCAGTCAGGGCACATGCCTGGGTTGCAGGCCACGGCCCCCAGCAATTGCACATTGATGCTTCTCTCTCTCTTTCTCCCTTCCTTCCCTCTCTAAAAAGAAATAAATAAAATATTAAAAAAAAGAAAAAAACTGTGTAGCTTCAGACAGTCAATTTAATGAAAATATTTTGGGGAAACTGTTAAATAAAGATGACCATATTGAGAAGTAAATGTAAAATTTTAAGATAAAATACCATTTGTAGTGGTCTCTAAGATCTCCAGTTTACCCATTCATTCTTTTTCTTTGCCCTTTTCTTGGATGGAAAAGTTTGAAAAGAAAGACCTAGGTAAGTCTGACTCCCAGCTCTAGAACTTCTTAGCTGTGTCATCTTGAGTGAGTTTACTTCCTAACTTCAGTGTTCTGATTTCCCTGTTCAATTTTCTGGCAGTTCTGGTTGTTTTTTGTTTTTAAACAGTCTGTTATCCTTCTTTTTGGTTGTGCGAGAAAGTGAAACATATCTACCTATGCCTCTATCTTGGCTGGAAGCCCAGAATTAGGTGTTTAAATGAGTCAGAGTTGGCTAGAACTAACCAAACATGGGCAGTAAGTGTAATAAGTGTGGCAGGGGGTAGGTTTTCCTGCCCAGCACCAGCTCTACAGAAATACCCATGTTGAGGCTGCTTTATTCACACCAGCTTTATCTTTCAAGATCTCCACCCTCTGTTGAGGGGAGGGATGGAAGAAGTTGGGAGTGCCATGGGTTGTTGACAAAGCTGGTGTCCACAAGGACAGTTTGACTGGGGGGTGGTTCTCATCAAAGTCTGGGGGTATGAGCAGGACATCCTTCTTCTGGAAGATGCATGGGGAATGTTTAGTCAGCTGCCAAGAGAAGGCAGTGTTCAGTGCCGTAGCTCCTATGGAAGGGTCGGTCGCATGACTGATGCTCCCTGCCAGTGGCAAGGGATGGCATTCAGGCTTCGCCTTGCCTTCCCTAGCTCCCACCTCACCATCTTGTCCTGTCTCCCAAGTTCCCATCCTCTTCTTTAGAACCCTGACATCCTACCAGGAAGGCAAGGAACAGCTTCGCCCTCCACTGTTTTTAAGAACAATCAGTAAGCTTTGCTTCCCTCTGATTCTCCTTTTTGACTTTCTAGAGCTGGGGTTGGCAAACTTTCTCCGTAAAAATCATATAGTAAATATTTTAGGTTTTGAGGGTCAAGAGCAAAATTAGGAATATCTCCACCAATTCTTGACAAGATTCAAAACTTTATATAGAACTGAAATTTGAATGTTAATTTTTCTTAATTTTTTTCAACCATTAATAAATGTAAAAACCATTCCTGGCTTGCTGGCCAAACTAAAACAGGTGGTCAGCTGAATCTGGCCTGCTTGAAATAGTTTGCTGACCTCTGTTTTGAAGCTTCACATGGAAGAAAAATAACAAACTCTGAGCATTAAATGTCGTGAAGTCTAATAATCCTCTGACTGACATACTGATTCACTAAAACTCATGGGAAGAGTTAGGAAGCATGGAAAATAAAAACAAGCCTAAGGATGATCAATACTTTCAGCCCCCATTTCCCATAGCCAGGAAGTCATAATGTGTGGTTCCACATGACGTACCAGAGCAGTGTCTCCTCGTGCTTGCTTCACGATCAGAGTCACCTGACTTCTTGAAACTAGGGTCCAGACTGGAGATTCTTTTAAGCAGCAGGCTTCTGGGTGGGATCTGTAATGGTACTCAGGACTAGGTAAGCCGAAAAACTATATTAGTGGAAGGCTCCTTAGGAAAACAAACAAACCAACAAACCAAAACCCCCTCTAAATCTGTGCTTCTTAAAGTATGGTTTTTGACGCAGATATGCAAATTCTCTGCCTATGCCAGAAGTACTGAATCAGAAACACCAGGAGTGAGACCTGGCCATCTTGTTTTTATCAAGCCAGGTGATTCTGATGCACAGCTAAAACTTAACCACTGTCCTATAGCATCATTGCTAGCACCTGGAGAAGTGACTGAGTACGCACCTGAGCAGTAAAGACCTAGGGGCCCTGAAACTTTGTTCTCAAGAGTGCAGGGTCTGTGGGTGAAGCCCAAAGCATTGACTTCCGCAGAAAGATCTGGAAATTGTATTTAAGGCCAGCCTTCAAGAAGTCAAGGGATGCTTTCGTAGGAAAAGGGGCGCCATGGATCCTAGATACAGAAAACGGTCACCTAATGTGGTGGCAGCCCTTTTGCACAAGTGATCATGGCATTTGCTGTTGTGCTTACTCGCGAGCTTTACAAAATCGTCATGTCCACCTTTCTTCGGTTTCTCCAAGTTCTAATGGGGAATCTTTGTCTTGGGCACGGGACAAAGGGGAGATGCTGGGAGCTTTCTGACCTCACAAGCGGCCCCTGTGACATCATGACTACCAGAGGCGCGCCTCCTGGCCCTAGTAACCTTACAGAGGCCCCGCGGGTCCGCGTGCAGCGTGGCTTCCAAGGCTGGGCCCGCTGCTCCAGGTGCGCAGCTGGGCCTGCAGAAGCCGGTGTGGCGACGTGCAGAGGGAACTCACCAGGCTGGCGCGCCATCCACGCTCAGTGCTTCTCTCGCGCAAGGCCAGCTCAAGAAGGGGAACAGACAACCGGACTTTGCTAAAGAGCCGCTTAAGTTTTCTTTGGAGTAAATATTCAGAACGTTTGCTTGGTGCAAGACTTGGTGCGGGGCGGTTGGGGTCTCTGAGGTGGCGACACGGGGGATGCTCTGCGCCAACAATCAGGACTCCGGATGGCCCCGGTGAAGAGGAAATGCATCTGCGACCTGTGCTCCTGCGGGTAAGGCAGGGGACCCAGGAGCCCGATTTTCCGATTCCGAAAGCTAGTCTGAGCTCTAATCCCGTGCTGCTGCATCACGCAACATCGTGATGGATTCGTCTGCTTGTCAACCTATTTTTTAGGTTGCAGTGTTATCAGCCAGCATTCTGGTTTAATTAGTCCAGTGAAGGTGGCTGTCAGGCCTTTCCCATTGTTCCTTCACTTCGGAGCTGCAGGGAGGTTGCAAATGGGTATAGCACCCTCCCTGAAGCCCCAAAAGTATCAGGCAATGATAGAAAACCCCTGGCAAGCTTGGGACCAGGCTTGCTGCTTTCGCTGAACTTCTTTTGGAAGGGAATGGGATGGGAAAGAAGAGTCTTAACAGAGTTTCTCACTCAGAAATTATTGCTCCTTTGTCCAAGAAGTGTAAGGTATTTGTCAAATTGTTTCCAGGCTGGTGTGGAGTTGAATATGAGAAAGGAAAGGACATTATTTTTGCACTTTCTGGTCCTGGCTCTGCTAGGTGTCTGTCCTAGCCTACTGTCCCTAAGGACCACCCTGAGTGAAGCTCGGTAATGGCAGGTGGTCCCAGGGACACATCTGTTAGCTTTCATCATGTTTCTGTAGCTGACTCCTCTCTGTGTCTCACAATGTCTGAGGTGCTCTCCTCATCTGCTTCCCAGGACATCTGGGGAGCTGCAGGGCTGGGGTAAGCACAGGAGCAGCAGATCAGAGAGCGGGCTCTGGGCTCAGCTCCCCTGGGTTGTTACTAAGTGTGGGATCTTAAGCAGGCAACTGAACTACTTGAGGCTTCTCTAAGCATTAAATGAGATAATGTGTGTGGTATTGTACTTAATATATGTTAGCATCTTAAAATATGCAAAAAGTGTGCGCCAACTTCCGTATGCTACGTGAATATAAAAAAGTCACACCAGTAGTTAGGAGAATGAATGGGCATTCTAAACACTAGGTTAGAAACTTTACACATTTCTGGTAGCAATGGATGGTTCTCAACCCCGGCTGCTCATGAGAGTCACCTGGGAAGCTTTAAAACAATATCTCTTGCCCACATAGTTAAATCATCTTCTCTAAAGGTGGGGCCAAGCAGCAGTCTTCAGGTGATTCTGGCCATTTTCTAGGATCGGGAACCCCTGAACAAGCATGGATTTTGCTTTTACGTTTTGTTAGGTGGGACCAGAGCAGCATTTTAGTCTAGGGGCAGTTTTCCACACGATGGAGGCAAAACCTCTAAGGCTCACCCTCCTCTGGGGCCCTTTACATCAGTCACCTCCTGCCTCCTCCTGTGGTACTGAGGAGGGAGGGAAGCCCATACCTCTGGCTCTTTATCTCCCACTTCATGTTCCTCCTAAGACTTTATTTGAACAAAAAGTTCTTTGGCCCTGGCTGTTGTGGCTCAATAGATTGGGTACTGGCCTGCAAACCAAAAGGTCACCGGTTCCTTTCCCAGTCAGGCTGGGTCATTGGCCAGGTCCCCACGTGGAGGCATGTGAGAGGCAACTGATCAAAATATTTCTCATACATTGAGATTTCTCTCCCTCTTTCTCCCTCCCTTCTCTCTCTAAAAATAAATAAAAATATAAAAGATAAAAGTTTTTAGTGTTATTTCCACTTTAATTTTTTGACTGAAATTAGAGTTTTCCACTTTAATTTTGAAAATGTTGTTGTTATTAGTGGGGAGGCTTCCGATGCACAGAGCTGATAGGAAGATTTTCCTCTTCTGTGGGAGCAGCTGTCAGAGGCTCTGGGAACCAGCTTCTGAACAAGTTCTTACTTGTGACCACAAGATGGCAGCCTTTCCCCAACCAAGTCTCTTAAATCAGACCAGCCTAAACGGAAATAGTAAAAACAAAAACAAAAAACAAACCCTTGGAGTTCTGGGTTTTCCTTTAGTTTAATATTTTATAGAATTAACTTACTAAGTTTTCTAAAATGAGCAATTAGTCAGAGTTTAGGGTCCAGAAGAACTCAGGAAGTGGTATATACCTTGAGGAGTAGATCACAGATTACAAAGTGAAGGTGTTTCAGATATCTAAATCTAAAGATTTCAACCACTCATAAAACTTTTTAATGAGCTTTGCTGGTTTTAAAAAACCAGATATTTTTTACTGTATCGAGTTCAAGGTTCTCCCTCCACAACAACACTCCACTTGACAATCAAAATCTGGCACTTGAAATTATTACCCCCCAAAAATGTTATAATATTCTTTTTTCAATATAATCAGAGCCAGTAAGCAAAATACTCATGAGTTGTAGAAATATGGTAAAGTGAGCAGTTTCTAAAAATCAAACTCTGTCACTTAATTATCTTGACAACAGATCTACATTGGGGGTTTGGAGTTATCCTACTTTTGTATGTGAGGGTAATAGTTCCAATTATATCTGAATACCCCCAGAATTTCCTATTATTGAAAAATGCTACCCTTCACAGTTTTCAGCATTAAACCACCTTACGTTTCTGTAGTGTCTTGAAAAATTTAAAAGCACTTTCTCACATATTATTATCTTACTGGGGGGTCCCTCAACATGGAAAGCATTGCTTAGTTTGGAAATTTGATTCCTTAATCTTAGCCTCCATTTTTCCCTGGGGACATTTTCTGTTTACTGAGCTGTTCTTGTCCCAAATTACTAAATTCAAAACGGGGAGAAGGTTTGTGGGAGAGCTGTAGATAAAGCAAAATGTTAATTAGCTTTTTAAAGCTAAGAGGGATCTTAGTGGTCTTTAGCTCTCCAGATGCTCTACTGGATATTATTACAATCTGTAGTCTGTGGTCTATTTTCCAGTCACATTGGGCTATTTTTGACTACAGATTAGAATATGAAGGTTCCTGTCCAATCGATAAATAGTATCTGATATTAAAAAAAAAAAAGGGAGGGAGGAGGGTATAATTCTAAAAGCCTTTTAGTAAGGTAATATAAGTGGCAAATCTCTCTCCTGAGATTAAAATGCAGTAACACTCCCTTCTTTTCTGAAATTCTGGTTTAAAAAATGTCGTTAATCAAGGGATTGATATAGCTTACTTTTATATCCGATTATTTTATGGCTTGCAGTGCAGTGTTTTAAAGACTTTGTGCAATCTTGCAGGAAATTCCAGGACTGGCTAATGTATCATGAAATATTTATGTAGCATTGGTAGTATGTGCAGCATTTCATAAAAAAGGTAGTCCCATAGAGGACTTGCAAATTGCTGAAAAGGATGTGGATTTGGCCCCTTCACAGTGCTTGGGGAGGAAGGTGATCTCAGGGGCAGCCTCGTATCTGCAACTTAAATCAGTTCTGTTAACCAGGGAGGAACTTGTTATTTTAATTTTGGAAAATATTTTCTTCACATCGATGGAAATTTCCTTAACCTTAGATTGTATTTTCTTAGAGTCTCTGTTACAAATTAAGAGGAAGGGAAAAAAATCAAGGAATTGGTTTGATATTACATGTTTCAAGAAGAATTCTTGTTTTTAATTTAAATAAAATTGACTTCATAAATTCTGATTAAGAAAAAAAAACAACAGCTTTTAATAGATGCTTGCTGGTGACTTTTTATCTTTAGATTCCAGATAGAGAAACCAAGGGGAAGAAAGAAATCCCTTTCACTTTAACATTGAATTATATTTATTGTAGAACTTAGGCACTTTCCATGTCGTTACATTATATGCTCTTTAAAAATTATGGCATTTTTGTGATATCAGAACCAATATTTAATTGTTCACATACCTTTCATTTTATAAAATGAGTGTGTTAGTGTGTATAATTAAATTTCAGATACTATGAAATTACAGAGTACAACCTGATAGCAATTCAAAATGATATACTCCTTTTTTTTTTTTTTTTAAGAGAGCTGGTGGGTGGCGGGGTGGTGGGGAGGGAAGAAGAAAGAGAAGGCGAGAAACATCTATGTGAGAGAGAAACAACCTAGGCATGTCCCAACCAGAAATTGGACTGGTGCCTGGTGACCTTTTGGTTTGTGGGATGATGCCCAACCAACTGAGCCACACCAGCCAGGGTGATCTATTCAATCTTATAGTCTACAAATCAATTTAGAGTACCCCTGTTCTAATTCTATCTTGTTTGTGAAGTTTTAAACATCATTCCCTCCATTGATATTAAAATATTTTAGCCCTGGCTGGTGTGGCTCATTGGACTAAGCACCTCCTTGCAAACTGGGAGGTCACTGGTTCCATTCCCTGTCACAGCACGTGCCTGGCTTGTGGACCAGGTCCCCGGTTGGGCGTGTGCAAGAGGCAACCAAGTAATCAATGTATCTCTCATGCATCAATGTTTCTCTCCCTCTCTTTCTCCCTCCCTCCCCCACTCTCTAAAAATACATAAATAAAACCTTAAAAAATTATTTTAGACGGCCTTCAGGTAATTTATAGTTTACTTGGGTAGGTGATATACCTCAAGAGGGAAAAATACTAAGCTTCAAATGAATGAGAGCAATAAAATAAGTGATGTGGACTTCAGAGGTGGAGTGACCACTGAAGGAGAGGACACGATATGCTCGGGGTGATCAGGAAAGTGAGTGCAGAGTCATACTGCTGGGTTTCAGGCTCTGGTGCTACCACTTTTTAACTATGTGAGGTTGTGCAAACAGACAGATAATAATAGCCTATTCTTTGGGTAGGTGTAAGGATTAGGGGTGAGAGGAGCACAGGCCTGGCATTTAGCAGTGAGCTCTGAAGGAAAAGGTTATGCTGGGGCAGAGTTGTCCATACCAGCTAGAGAGGCCTGTGGTTTTAGAGACATGGAAACATCCCATCCACATGAGTGCTTGAGCCTGAAGAGGAAGGTCTTGCCAGAAGCTCTGTGGAGGCAGCCTGCATGGGGCCAAAATGCCTCCAAATGTGAACTTTGCATCTGAGCAGGCAAATAAGATAGGTAAAACAGTCTTCTCCCCGACAGAAGTACATATTCAAAAGAGCAGCATTTCTGTCTTTTTTTTTTCTGTTAAAATAAATGCACAATATCTGAAATAGGCCAACTTTAGGTCTGTTAGTCAGTTAGAGCTGAATGGACTTGTAGTTAGCCAATATTTCCTTAAACGTATCTCATTTTCATTGCACTCTTGTCATTTTTTCCTTACTTTATTCAACAAATAATTTACTGATAATTTACCACAAGAGGAAGCTGACTACAGGGGTGTATGGATTCTGGAGCCAGACCACCAGGGTTTGAGTCCCAGCTTTTCCACCCTCTAGCTGTGTCATGTTGAATCATTTCACAGCAAAGCCTATTTCTGTGTGCTCAGTGTTCTTACCTGTAAAATGGACATAATAATAGAGCCCAGCTCACAGCGTTGTCATAAGGATTGAGACACTATTAAGTAAGCCAGTGGGGTAATGCCTGGCCTACATGGTGAGGTTAGATAAGTGTTAATGAATACATATAATACAAAGATGCCAGTGTGTTCTAGTCAGTGAGGCCCTAGGAAGAGTGAACTAGGTCTCTGCTCTCATGAAGAGCTTGCACTCTAAGGAAGAGTGTTAAGTGGGAGGTAATGAAAATGCTCTGCAGAGATTAAAACAGGGTGAGGTGCTTAAGTGCTTGGGGGACTTGATTAAATTTGGAGGTTAGGGCCGGCCTGTAAAGACAATCTGCTCTTCACACAACTGGGAGGCCCTCTGCCCTCTCAGAGCCATCGACACTTGAGTCCAGCCATGATTATACTTCTCAAGTTCACACTGACATTAACAAATGCTAAGGTTAAGTTTCTGTTCAGTTTAGAGCTTTCCAGTGATAATCCAGGAAATGACCCGGGATAATCCAGGCACCCTCTCTGCCTTTTGTACTCTGCCCTTCTGTTCGATCTCCTCTTCACTGGCTCATTCAAAGTAAATTTGAAGCATCTATGATTGTTTCTTTAAAAGAAAAGGACAGTTTCTAAATAGCTGTCAAGTTAACCACTTAGCCAAATATATCCTTGTATTTTGGATATCCTGAATATCCAAAAGTCCCTCATTTTAATGTTAACAAACTGAGTTTGTGATGTAAGGAATAAGTTAAATTTCTGCCTGTGCTGGTCAGTAACTTAATTTTAGAAACATTATCCCTTATGTGATGATTATTTTTAAAAGTCAAAACTTTTCCCCTTAACTTTTCATTTTCTCTTTCAAGTACGATGTTCTCCAAATAAAGTCTATATGCTATCTGTGAACATGAGCTCAAAATAAAAAGAAAAGAATTAATTGAATACCTTGTTCTTTTATCCCACTTCCAATGGGTAATGTCAGGGAAAGATCTTGGGGCAGTGAGTTAGTATGTTTCGATTTAGTTCTGGTTTTGAGTAATTATAAGCTTTGTGAACTTGTTCAGGTTTTTAAATATCTCTGGACTTTTAAAAATCAGTAATCATGACTCTTTTCGCTTTGTTTTGTTTTGGGTTTTTTTTGTGATGGCTATTCTGACAGGCATGAGGTGGTTTCTTATGGTGGTGTGGATTTGTGTTTCCCTGATGATTAGTGACTTTGAATATTTTTTCACATATTGTGTCCATTCAAGTCCTTGGCCCATATTTAAAACCAGGCTATTCTTTTTGCTATGGAACTGTATGAAATCCTTATGTATTTTGGAGATTGACCCCTTATCAGATATACGATTTGCAAATATTTTCTCCCATTCTGTAGGTTGCGTTTTTACTTTTTTTAAAAGATTTTATTTATTTATTTATTTTTAGAGAGGGGAGGGAGGAAGGAAGAGAGAGAGAAACATCAATGTGCGGTTGCTGAGGGCCATGGCCTGCAACCCAGGCATGTGCCCTGACTGGGAATCGAACCTGCAATGCTTTGGTTCACAGCCCGTGCTCAATCCACTGAGCTAGGCCATCCAGGGCCTGCGTTTTTACACTTTGGTGGGAACGCTAAGTGGTATAGCCACTATGGAAAATAGTATGGTGGTTTCTCAAAAAATTAGAGCCCTTGCTGGGTGGCTCAGCTGGTTAGAGCATGATCCCATACATCAAAAGGTTATAGGTTTGATGCCCAGTCAGGGCACATACCTAGGTTGGGGGTTTGATCCCTGGTTGGGACACTTACATAAGGCAACTAATCAATGTTTCTCACTCACTCTCTCTCAAAAAAAAAAAAAAAATATATATATATCCTTGGGTGAGGATTAAAATAAATAGAACTATCATATGATCTAAGAATCCCAGTTCTTGGTATTTATACAGAAAATTGATATCAGAATCTCAAAGAGATATTAACATTCCATGTTCATGGTAGCACTCTTTAGCCAAAATGTAGAAGAAACCTAAGTGTCTCATTGATGGATGAAAAAAGAAAATGTGGTATATGCATACAATGGATACTATTCAGTTTTAAAAGGAAGGAAATTCTACAATATATGACAACATGGATGAGGCTTAAATAAAATAAACCAGCAACAGAAAGACAAATAGTACGTGAGTCTACTTACCTGAGTTACTCAAAATAGTCAGATTCACGGAATCAGAGAGTGGAATGGTGGCTTTTCAGGGACTGAGGGCAGGGGGACATGGGGAGTAACTAACCAACAAACATGAAGTTTCAGTTGTACAAGGTGAATAAGTTCTAGAGACCTGCAGTACAATATTGTGCCTATAGTCAATAATATTGTATTGTGCATTGAAAATTCTAAAAGGGTAGATCTCATGTTAAGTGTTCTTATAATCATAAAATTAAAGTTAAAAATTAATGATCATCAGATGATGAGGTAGCCCCTCTCCTCTATGATGGTGTTTTCCTAGGCCCAGAGCATTTCCACCTCAGGCTTCTGAAGGTGTCTGCAGAGGTCTTCTGCAGCCTCTGTTGGTGACCTTAGAGAAGTGAGGGAAAAGTGGAGAAGTGTCACAGAGCTGAAGATGGACAGATGTTCTTCTGACTTTTCTGGAAGTTGTTGAATGGCCAGTTAGGATGAATGAATGTCTTTTTGAGGCCTCATGGATTTTTGGGGGCATGTCTAGTCCCATTTCCTCTCAGCACTCTGACTTCCTCTGCACATTGGCTATGTGTGGCCCCCCAGCTCTAGCTTATACTCCTTCTCATTTCAGGTACCCAGAGAGACTCATTGGAATTAAGTGCACTATTTCCACATTTCAAGGAGAAGAGGGCCTGGTTGGGACAGTCTATGAGGTGGTTTCTCTGGCTTCCAGGGTCCTTCCCTGTGGTCCAGTCAGCTGAGTCCTAGAGCTGTGGAGTTGCACAGTATAAGCTGGGCATCTGCAGGAGGGGGCTTGCTTTGTGTAACAGGGCTGGACATAGGAAAAAATGATTAGAAGAGGAAATGATTTATCTCTTCAGGAATCTTGCCAAAATATCCTTGTAGATAAAATTGGTGAAAGATGGATTAGAGGATAGCATATTTAGGTAGTACCCAGCTCATTGAACAAGCAGGCCCATAGAGTGTCATTTGATGGCTTTTTGCTGGCTTGGAAAAATATCACTAGCACTGTGCCACAGGGCTTCATCATTAGCCTTGTCTTGTTCAAGATTTTTATCAAAACTTGGATGAAGACATAGAAGTCACCCTTATCAAATGTTCTGAAAACACAGGGAAGAAAATAGCAAGAATGATAGATGATAGTATCAAGATTCAAAGTTGTCTTGACAGTCTGGAATGCTGGGCCCCAAACCAATCTGAAACCTAAGAGTAAACATGAAGTTCTACATTTGGAATGAAAAATCAATTATACATATTCATAATGGGAGAGGTTTTTCTTGGCCTTAGTTTGTGAAAAAGTCTTTGGGTTTTACTTAGCCACAATTTCTTATGATCTGCTGATATGATGTGGCTGCTAAGAAGCATTAAGTTAATTTCAGGCTGAGTGGAAGGAGGGTATCCAGGTCAATGATATAACTTCATTGGATTTTGGCTTGGTCAGACCACAAACTGAAAGATGCTTTTCCATTTAGAAACTTCATTTTTAAAGGATACCAGCAAATGACCAGGAGGGCTGAGTTATGGGGAATGCATTCTGGAAGCTAGACAACTTGGTAAGATTAGGGGATAAACAGTCCGTTAGTATTTGAAAGTCAGTATTCTGCAGAGGAGGGTCTGTACATGTTCCTGGTTGTTTAGAAGGTAGAACTAAGACTGCTGAAGGTCACTTCATGAAAACTGATTTTTAATTGATATAAAGAAGAATTTTGTAGCAGTTAGAACAATAGGGACTTGAAGTGGACTGCCTCTGGTCCTTGAGCTGGGTGTGTGCCTGCCAGGCTGCTGTGGAAAAGGATTCCTGCATTGGACAGGATGTTTGACAAAGTGATCTCTAGGGTCCCTTTCAACAATGAAAACCCAGATTTCTGGAAAAGGGGAAGAGCATTTATTTTAATGTGATGATTGTACTTGAAAGACTACTACAGAATAAAGAACTATGGGTACATGTGATATGAAGATAAGTTGAGATCCATATGTGCCTGAAAAACTGAGGAAATTAAGGTGGGGTCTTAAGGTATTTGTATTTAACAAAAAAAGCCCACGTGCAGACTTCAGCCTCCTTTCTTTATCCACAATTCCTATGGAACCTGCCTTTCACTTGGTGTCCCTGCTTGTCTGACAGCCCTTTGATATCCTTTGGTTGGTGTATTAAAAAGTATCTGTTGCTTCTCTGATTATTTCTACATGGAGCAGTTCATGTTCAGGAGGCTTTTTTGGGGTAGTTTGGGACTCTAACCACCATGTGAAGCAATGCTTTTTTAGGAAATATATATCAAGCTTCTAACAACCAGTGTATGGACTTTTGAAATATTCATTGCAAAGCTGGAATATTTCTCTCTTTCCTTATGATGTCCCAGTTCACACCACCTCTGAACCTTTTCTAAACTGAGCTCTTGGCTTGGAATCCCCCCTTGCTCCTTGCTGCCAGCCATGGCAGTTCCTAAAATTGACACTTCAATGAATCAAGTGCTCTCATTTCTCTTACATTGCTCTATCTAAAGATGGATTTTACTAAGATTCTTTCTTCCCCAAAAGGAATGAGAAGATTCTTAAAAAACTTTAGGTAGTACAATACAATAAGAAAGAAAAACATGGTAAAATATTGGATTGGCTAAAAAGTGCATTTAGTTTTTTCCATAAAGTAAAAGGCACAGTTTTCATTTTCACCAATAACTTTGTTGATTTGGATATTTTGAGTATGTCAGCTATCTCCCACTATTGGCTTAGAGGCCAATAGTGGGTAGAGGCCAGGGGTGCTGCTAAACATCTTCCAATGCATAAGACAGCCTCACAGCAAAGAATTAATTGGCCAAAATGTCAGTGGTACCAGTAAACTTCGCAAACCACTTTTGATACATTTGATCAGTCACAGCTCCTTCTCCATACACTGCACAAATCTATTTTTGTGTTTCAATTGCATTTTTACCTTTCTTGAAACAATAAGCATATACACCAAAAATGTAGTGTGTTTTCTTTCATCTTCACTATTAAAATTGCTGATCAAAAATTCACCAATTTTGATGTTTTTTTAAAATGCATGCTGATATGACAGCTGTTACAATACAATCTAACAACATTGTTTCTAATGAAGTTAAAGACAACTAGGCACTACTAGAGTCATTTTACGGAAAAAAACGTAACAAGCTTTTTGGCCAGCCCAGTAGTTCCACGTCTTCTATCCCAACATTGCACTGTGCGCCTGCTCTCTAAGCCACCATCTTGTGGGATCTAGGGGTTTTGTTTTGCTGTCCTTAGCTTCTCAACATCTAATTCCTGTATAAGAAGGTGTACAAACTAAGTCCACACTTAGTCCACACTTATTTTGAAATGATGATGTTGATATGAAGGGTGCTCCTAGAATTGTTGTGTTATTCAGAATTCTTGGTTGAGGCAACTGAAATGGACATTGCCTGGTTTAAGCAGGTTTACACAAATGAGAAGTTACAAGGTCCAAATCACTTTCAAGAGACTACCTGGTGAGGATGCTGCTGACACAGCCCTTGCAAGTCAGCATTCTGCAGCTGTAACAACTGCTGCTGGACATAGCCCTGGCCCTGCCGATGTCCCAGCCCGTGAAATGAATTCTTCACTGTCTCCACTTTAAAATTTTTTGCATCATTTATTCCACATTAAAATTTTCAGATGGAGCTTCTGAGTAACCAGGCCTCGATCACATGCCCAGACCTCCTTGTGGAATTGAGTGTTGGGAGGGATGTCTTACTTTTTGGTTTCTGTAGTGGGAGGTGGGTACTGCCTCTCTCAGAATGAATATGGTTGGGAATTACTCAAACAAGGGAAGGGCTTCAGATATTAGGCAGCTAAAAAAGAAAATGGCTCTGGCTGCTGTGGCTCAGTGGATTGAGCACCGGCCTACAAACCAAACGGTCGCTGGTTTGATTCCCAGTCAGGGCACATTCCTGGATTGCAGGCCAGGTCCCAAATAGTGGGCATGCTAGAGGCAACCACACATTGATTTCTCTCCCTCTCTTTCTCCCTCCCTTGCCCTCTCTCTAAAAATAAATAAATAAAATCTTAAAAAAAGAAAATGGATAAAAATTTATTTTTAAATTTCTTCATTAACTTATGAAAATAAAAGGCTGAACTCAGATTGGAGCATGGCTTTTCAGCTGTGGCACATACTGACATTTTTGTGGTGGGATCCTGTCCCCACATGCCTATCCTGTATATTGTAGGATGTTTAGCAACATTCCTGGCCTCTGACCACTAGATGCTGCAGGCACCCACCCAGTTGTGATCGTAAAAAATATTTCCAGATATTGCCAAATGTCCCCTGGGGGGCAAAATTGCCTCAGTTGAGAATCGCTGGGCTAGAGGCCTTCTCAAATCATGGATTATGACTTCTCTTTTCCCCTGATGGCACCCTTCTGTGCCTTGAGAGTCTGAAATTCCAGTGTTCTCAAACTGAGGTGTACTTAGGAATTAACTGGAGGACTATTTGAAAGATACAAATTCTTGGGACCTGTCTCCATGTAGTTTGACTGTGGGTCTGAGGTCCAGGAATCTGCAAGTTTTAACAACCCTGGTGATTCTGATACAGGTGGGCTATGAACCACACCTTAAGAGACACGTAGCTACTTCATTGAGTATCAACCTAAAAACAAAAGGCATGTGTTTATTCAGTGGAAGACACATAATTTTGAGGCCTTTAAACCTTTCCAATTGTTGATTAAAAGAAAGGAAGGATGCAGTCTGTTCTTAGGAGTTTTTTGGCGAGGATTGTTTGGAACCAGCCTTGAATGTGATGCCAGTGCTCATTGACCCTGTGTCCATCAGCGAGAAGTGTCTTCCGTTTTGAGCTCTGACATGCCTCTCAATCCTCCTTGGAAAAGCACCTTTCACTCCCTTGCCCCAAGTATTGGTTAAACCTGCAGGGGTGTTTTAATTCTTTCCAGTTCTTGCTGGTCTGCTTTGTGGTCTTGTTCTCTGGCTCCCTGACCCACCCAGGAGCAGAGAATGACTCTCAGCATCACGTGCTTCACTTCCCCCAAGCAGCCTCCACATGGGAAGATCCCGAATTCCAACCGTGTGTGGGGCAGAGGATACATCTTTTTTTTCCTTTTCTTTATTTTATTGATTATGCTATTGCAGTTGTCCCATTTTCCCCCTTCACTCCCCTCCACCCTGCTCACCCCTCCCACCCACATTCCCCCCTTTAGTTCATGTCCATGTGTCATAAGTTCTTCAGTGTCTACATTTCCCATACTATTCTTGCCCTCCCCCTGTCTATTTTCTACCTATTGTCTATGCCACTTATTCTCTATATCTTTTCCCCCTCTCTCCTCCTCCCACTTCCCTGTTGCTAACCCTCCATTTGATGACGTTCTTTTTTACTGTTCATATTTTTAATCTTCTTTTTCTTAGGTAAGTCCCTTTAACATTTCATATAATAAGGACTTGGTGATGATGAACTCCTTTAACTTGACTTTATCTGAGAAGCACTTTATCTGCCCTTCCATTCTAAATGAAAGCTTTGCTGGATAGAGCAATCTTGGATGTAGGTCCTTGCCTTTCAGGACTTGGAATACTTCTTTCCAGCCCGTTCTTGCCTGTAAGGTCTCTTTTGAGAAATCAGCTGACAGTCTGATGGGAACTCCTTTGTAGGTTACTGTCTCCTTGTCTCTTGCTGCTTTCAGGATTCTCTCCTTCATTTTTACCTTGGCTAATGTAATGATGATGTGCCTTGGTGTGTTCCTCCTTGGGTCCAACCTCTTTGGGACTCTCTGAGTTTCCTGGACTTCCTGGAAGTCTATTTCCCTTGCCAGATTAGGGAAGTTCTCCTTTGTTATCTGTTCAAATAAGTTTTCAATTTGTTGCTCTTCCTCTTCCCCTTCTGGTACCCTTATAATTCAGATGTTGGAACGTTTAAAGGTGTCCTGGAGGTCCCTATGCCTCTCCTCATTTCTTTGAATTCTTGTTTCTTCATTCTTCTCTGTTTGGTTGTTCCTTTCTTCCTTCTGGTCCACTCCATTGATCTGAGTCCCAGTTTTCTTCCCCTCACTCTTGGTTCCCTGTGCGTTTTCTTTCATTTCTCTTATTGTAGCCTGCATTTGTTCATCTAATTTATGACCAAAGTCAACCAATTCTGTGAGCATCCTGATCACCAGTGCTCTGAACTGTGCATCTGATAGGTTAGCTATCTCTCGGTCACTTAAAAAAATTGTCTCTGGGGATTTTAATTCTGTTTGAGCCATCTTTTTTATCTTTTATTTTCCTTTGAGGATACATCTTGTAATACGTGCCACAAGGCTGTTGCTTCCACTATGCTCTTCTCTTAGAAAGCCTTAAATCCAAGCAAGAATATTCCATCCAGTGACACAGCATCTTGTAGTTTTCTACCATGTTCGGGGGATTACTGGGGCTACTTGGTTCTGCTTTCACTCTTGCTCTAGTTGGGACTACTCACAATACTATTTCCAACAGCATTTTTAAAATAGAACTCAGAGTCTGTGGCTTTGATTTAAAGCCTTTGGTAGTTAGCCATTGATCAGTGGACAAAATTCACACTTATTTGAGTCCCCACCCTATCTTTGTAGCTATTCCCTATCATGCGCCCTGTATTCCAGGCTCCCCAAACCATTTGGACTCCCTATGCACTAGTTGCTCTCTGTATGCTAACTGTACTAACACCGTGTA
>PVIA01015306.1:0-23222 GCA_004024845.1 Tonatia bakeri
CAAGATACTAGCTGGATGTCCTGCTACTTAGCTCAATTCTGACACTATCTGCCTGGAGATAGTATCAGATCCTACAGATTTAGGACTCAGTCCCACAAGACTGCTCCCACTCCACTGCAGATGCCAAAAGAAAGTAGTACGTCTCTAGGTCACCCACAACTTCTGTCTGGTTTGGCTACAAATTGAAAGTCCCCACGACTCCTTCCTCAGGTTCAATTAATTTGCTAAAGTAGCTCACAGAGCTGAGGGGGAGACATATTTCCCAGTTTACTAAAGGTCATGATAAAGGATACAGATAAACAGCCAGATGAAGATTTATGCAGGACCAGGTCCAGGAGTGTCACAATCCTAGGAGCTTCTGGCCTCGAGGAGTTGGAGTGAGTCACCCTTCGGGTGTGGATGTGTTAGCCTGCGTGGAAGCTCCCAAAACCCACACTTCTGGAATTCTCATGGAGGCTTCACGTAGACAGGATTGTTCATTAATTCCCTTTCCAGCTCTTCTCCCTTTTCAAGCAAATGGGAGACAAGACTGAAAATTCCAAGCTTCTAACCACGGCTTGGTGTTTCTGGTGACCAGCCCCCATCCAAGAGCCCACCCAGAGTCACCTCATTAGAACAAAAGACAGCCCTGTCACCCAGGACATGACACAGTTTTCATAAGCCCTGTGTTAGGAACCAGGGTCAGAAACCGAGATATAAATCTGAATTAATTATAAAGGGAAAAACTACTTTATAAAATTGTAGTTCAAATAGCTAACAGTATATGTAACATCAGCATGATATCAATTATTGTTGTGAAATGAAAATATTTATTTATTGGATACTGGGGATTCCTATTTTATTAATTAGACTAATGTTTCCTTTGTAACTTAAAATTTTATAAATATATTTTTATTTGCTTTTCAGAATAAACAATGCATGCATATGTTAAATATTCAAATACCATAAAGGTACAGGGTGATGAGTGTGTCTCCCTCTGTTTTGATCAGTGCAGTGCTGCTTTGTGTACATCCAACTGCACAGGTGAAGAGGTAGCAGAGTCACAGAGGATGTGCCAAGTGACAGAGTCGGGTTACCCTAAAGTAACAGGAAAGCTAGGAAGTGATGATTTGAAAGTGGAATGTTTGAAATTGAAATTTGGTATCAATTATTACTTAATTAAACACTATATGACATATATACTAAGCCTTTTGTTTCGATTACTTTATTTGACTCTTCTGACATTCCTAAAAATCATGCCTATCTTGGTCCCAAGAAAACAGAGCTTCAGAAAAGTTATGTCACTCTATCCTGTTTGTACAGCTAGATAGATGTGAAACAGCAGTTTTAAGTAAAATTGAAATGACTCCAAAGCATGTAATGGTTAGAAAACACTTCTGAGTAAGACTTTTTCAAGGGCTAAGTATTTTTCATATAGTAGGAATATGATGGAGTGTCTGTCCCTTCCCGCCTGGAACCTGAAAGGGGCTTGTGACTCCATGAATACAATATTGGTGGAAGTGACACTGCATGACTTCTAAGGCTCGACTATGAAAGGCCATATAGCTTCTGGAAGTTTATCTTAGAAGAACACTCACTTTCTTTGACCCCCAGGTGTAGTATCAGACATGCAAGTAAGGGAGCTTTGGGGATGACTACCACGTCAACCAGCCTCAAACCCAACTGTGTGAGGCCCTGAAAGTAATAATAACAATAACAACAACGACAATAATAATAATATATTGCTACCTGTTTAATTCACTATTAGGGGGTGGTTTGTTCAGCAGCAGTCTAAAACTGAAAAATGAACAACTATGGCAAGTTCAATATTGCATAGAGATAGGACTGGTGCTGAGTTCAATGGTACTTAATACTACTTATCTCCTTAGATTTTGTTTTATCTTCACAGGACCTTGCTAGAGACAAAATAACAATAACATAATATCATTTTTAAAACCTAATATGTTCACATATCTATTATTTAGTACAGATATCTTTTAAATTTTGATTCTTTGCATGGTCTACAAGTTATGTCTGAAGTTAATCCCCTCAGCAATGGTTGGTTTAATTCTGTGACTTCTCAGTTTGAATTGCTTGATTGCTAGGCTCTCATCTAGGATTGTCGCCAGAGGCGAAGACTAACATTGTCCAGGAAGAGCACTGTGGCATTAAAAGCTGTTTATTTCTTACAAAAGAACTCCAACTGGTGTATGAGTGTGACTGCATAGAACAGTGAGTAGTTCTGTGAAAAGCACAGTCAGTTTTTATATGCCTAACTTTTTTATGTTTGTCTAGTTTTAAAAGATCATTTGTCCAAATGAGATCTAGGTAAAATAATGTGCCAAAACATATTTTTTAATCTCATCCAAAGACATTTTTTTCATTGCTTTTAGAGAGAGGAAAGGAGAAAGAGAAACATCATGTGAGAAAGAAATATCTATTGGTTGCCTCCAGTATGTGCCCAGACCAGGGATTGAACCTGCAACCTAGGTATGTGCCCTGGCCAGGAATCAAACCTTCACTCTTTCAGTTGTGAGACCATGCTCCAACCAACCAAGCCACACTTGCCAGTTCATTGTGCAGAAGATTTTTAAGTTAGGCACTGGATTATGATTCTGACTTAATATGTTGACCTTCCCTGATGCTCCCCTTGCTGATTTCACTCTTTACTTTTCTAGTATCCATCTTCATCTCAATGCTGGGAATCTCGGGCCTTTGAAAACGTGTCTTTCTTTATATTGTCACACCTAATTTTTTATGGGCTTAGTAGGTCACTATTGACTTAATGAGATAGTCTGGAGCTGGATTTTGAATAACAGTAAAGTGTGCAGTAATACAACATATAGGTGGTATCTTCTCTGAATTATGTCCCTTAAATTCCTAGAAAGCTCCCAGGGCTTCCAGTGTACAAACTGAGTGCTGGATACCCATGATGTTGAATGGTGCACACTGGTTAAGAGCTTTGTCCCAATGAGCAAACACCAGCTTGAGTTTGTATGGACTTACAAAAAAGATGGGTGCCCAAGTACAGAGCCTCTGAGAGTGGCTTCTGGAGAGTCTGGAACCTTGCTCTGGGATCTTCTCTCTATCCCTGTCTTTGCTCCTCTCTGGGTATCTGCTCTCCCTCCTGTGTCTTTGTGCCAGCTCCCTCTTTTCCCAGTTATGTCATAAAAACTTGACAACCACAGCTCCAGAGTTTCTCTGTGATCTTATTAGGAGTACTCTTCAAGGCTGCATGAACCTGGTTCATGTCTACAGTGGCAGCTATGGCTTCAGTCTTCACCAACAATCCCTGGACTGCTTTGAAAGAGGTAGAATGGGGATAAAAAAATGAAGATAGAAAACCTTAAAACTATTGAAAACCAGAGAAGGCAGGGAGGCTCTATACTTGGGAAAGTTCACGCTCATGTTGTTCCTATGTGATAGCAGCTATTGGCATTAGAAGAAACTGGGAAAACCAAGAATCTAGACTTCTGGCAAGCCCAGACTCAAAAATTGAGCTTCCTGTATATCCAGCTCCATTCTATAGACATACATAACTCATTGTTCCATATGGCTAATGAGAAGTAGCTATCGAGAAGTTCATTTTGACTTCCTCTTACCCTATCTTCTGAGACGATGATGTTGAAAGCACATGAGGTGTGGGCTTTAGGCACATATTTATGTAATGTGAGCATTGCCTTCTTGTCTGAGCTGCTGTTTCCAACATTCTTTAGTTCCATTTTGTAAACATGGCTGTTGGGAGCCCACTCATGAAGAAGGGTAAGTTTGTGTTTGATAGGTGCGGGGAGAGGTTGATTCTGAATGCAACAGAGTTCAGTAGATACAGCAAGAGGAATTAATCATAAATACTTCACTAATAAAAATTGATGGGTCATTCCTGATTAAACAGGGAGATTTTTGCTGCAACATCTTGCTGAACTTTACTTATGTTTAATGTGAAAATCTACGAATGTTAAAAAGGATGCTAGCATTCCTTGTTTCCCAAATTTATTTGATTAATTAACCTTTTTTTAGGTTCCACATCACATAATTAAGAAAGTTTTTTGAGTGTTTTGTGTTCACAATCTCCATGCAATTTTATATAGAGAATATTCAGCAAATGTAGTCACCTTAAGAGCTCTCTCCACGGGAACTCTGTCCCAGAGGTCTTGGCAGGGCTAATCTACTAATACCAGTGCTGCCCATCAGCAACAAAGTGCAGCCTTTAGAGGCTATCACTCAGAAGCAAGGACATAATCATTACACCCTCTAAAAACCACTTAGTATCCAAATCAAGACATGGTTCAGATACCTGTTTTACTTTGTTCTACTTGACACTCAATCCATTACCTATGAATCTGAGAGTGTTTACCTCTCTTTTGCCTCATGAAGATCTGGAGTAAGTCCACATTATAAATCAAGCAAGTCCAAAGTCTGGCACCCCAGGGGAGGAAAAAGGGAAGCCTCATCTTCTGCAGACTCCTGGTTTAATCTCAGGCATTTTAGCAGTGGGGATACTGCAACAACTAGCAAACACTGTGTTCCATCAGGCTGACTCATTTCTCAAACTCTGAAATCCTCCTACTCCCATAGGAATGATTCCATCCATCCTCCTCATGATGGCCCTTATTTATATGTGCTCTGACAATATTACTGATTCCTTTTTTAATGAGTTTAAATAGACATCTCGAGATGAAGTATTTGCCTTAGTAATACATATGCCTATAAGCCTCCTACACACCTTAGAATTCAGGCAGTTTTCTTTGTGTGGGTATCTGAAATTGAAGCATTCTGTCTGTTCTTTTTTTGAAATTTTCTTCAGTAGCTTAAAATTTCAATGGCCTCTTTACTCAAAAAATATCGATCAAAATACTATGGTTGAAGCATATGATTCTATTGAAATCTGTATTTGCCTGTGGAGATGTTTCTGGGGCTACTTTCTGATGGTTTTCTCTCCCTCTAGTTGTACCCATCACGGTCTCCCTCCAGACTAACACTCTGCCCTGTGTGTCTGATCAGCAGCACAACCCATACCTCTCACCTCCACACATGTGCTCCCTTTGCCTGAAATGCCTTTTACTGACCCCTCCCTAAACAACTTTGATTGAGTAAGATAGTTTACCAAAGATATTTTCATCTTATGACACTTGGAAAATATGCATTCATTCCAGACACTGACTCTGGCAAACCAGTCTTGTGGGTCTGAGCCTACTTTAAAACATCCTGCAGGGGGACAGAGATAGCTTAGGGTTGACAAAGGCTGTGTCATCATGAACCTGTCCTTAGGGTGGATGGGTCTCATGTAAAACTTTCAGTTCCATCAGAAACATGATTTTAGCAACAGCAACACAGGCTTTAAATGATGGAAGTTCATCTGAATTCTGCCCAACTAACACCATTGGATGATGTAAACTTCAAAAATAAGCCTTTTTTCTCACTAATTTGGTTGCGCAGAATTCAAGCAATGCTCAGACAGAGCACCTCTCAGACTTAAATGGTCAAAACAGTAGTTGGTTGACACAAATTATTTGAATTAATGCAAATCAAAAAACAATAAAAACAGCTGCTGTGCTAACTGATCCATTTAGTAACTTGAATAAAGTTACTCCTGGTTTAGTTTCTTTCATTACTTGAGTTATTAACAGTAGTGCATAATTGTCACAAAAATACATGGGTAGTACATTCCTCAAGCATGGATAGTTTTCTCTTTTTTCCCCTTTATTTTTATTGTTGACACTATTACAGATGTCCCCATCCATCTCTTTGCCAGCTTCCACCCAACCCCCTTCCCTCTGACCATCACCGCACTGTCATCTGTGTCCACGGAGTGTGCATATATGTTCTTAGTCTAATCCCTTTACCTTTTTTCATCCAGGCCCCCTACTTCCTCTCCTATGACAGCTTGCAGCCTGTTCTGTGTATCTGTGCCTCTGTGTCTATTTTGTTCATCAGTTTATTTTGTTCATTAGATTCCACATATAAGTGAGATCATGAAGTACTTCTCTTTCTCTGACTGACTCATTTCACTTAGCATAAACTCCAGGTCCATCCATGCTGTCACAAAAGATAATAGTTCCTTCTTATGGCTACTCAATATTCTATTATGTAAATGTATCATAGCTTGTTAACCCACTCATCTACCAATGGGCACTTGGGCTGTTACCAGACTTTGGCTACGTGTGACAACAGACTACCGTTGTAGTTAGCAAATCCTCTGCCTGGTGGCAGAGGCCATCGTTGAAAACAACAGAGCACTAAATAGATTCTCAGACTTCTCAGTCTGTCCAGAATCAACCTGAAACAGTGGACCAGGGCCAATTCAATAAAGAGGACAATGCACTGAACAAAAATATATGCTCTACGGTCCAGAGTTTTCCCTTTCAAACAAATGGGAGACTCAGATGAATGCAAGCCAATGTGGCATTGAAAACGATATCAGTTACTAGAGAGGTAGGGAAAGAATGAGAGGAATTTATGAGCAGAAGAAATATATGAGTAGATTACTAGCTATTGCAAAGAATTTGAAGGGAGATTTCTCAAAGATACTAGGTTAGGCAACATAAATTCATAAGCTAATATAAAGAACTCCTTGACAAGATTTATTAGGCAAGAAATTCACCCCTGTTGGCATGATTGTTGAGGCATCTCAGTCAGAGACCAGATTCTGGTGTCTCAGCTCTGGCTCACTACATGGTCATTCTCTTCAGAACTCAGTTGCTTTGAATTCTAATTATGAAACTATTTCAGCCATCAGTAGTGGTGCTATTCCACATAAATTTGGACAAGTAATAATTCCTGCCTTTGATTAGTTATGTCCAATCTAGAACTACCTCTTAAAAAACTTTGTTCAAGATTGGCTACCAAAGTTTCTTAATTCTACCCTGGAGAAGGCAGGCTTCATTATTCCTAATTTAAACTGGTTGGATTTTACACATTTGCAATTCTATTTTACTAATCTCCACAGAAATTGGAAAGAGACTCAACTGTGGCATCCAAGAAATCTGAAGACATGCAAATTCAGTAGTTGTTATGGATTAAAAAAATAAAGTGTGATGGAGCCTTGTAGACACAAGTAATGAGATGCATACTTCTGTTTTTTAAGTGAGTAACTAGCATAGAAGATATTGAGAAAGTTGAACTTGACTCTTATGTATGTCTAACTTTAGAACTGTGGTATCTGATTAACAATTGTGATGTAATCAGGTTAATGAACTAAAAATGAGCCCAGATCTTGAACTTATTATCTGTGTATTCAGTCCACTAGTTGAAGCTTAAATATTCTTAGTTAACAAGAAAAAGAAAGAAAAAATCTGTTGTTTTCTAATAATTATCATCACTGAGGAAAAAAAATGCCATTTGAGGTTGCCAAGTAAATTTAGATATGAAGAGGAAAAATGAGACTCACAGAATGCAGTCATGGGAAGGGCTGTGGCCCCTCATTTAGGAGGAGCATGAGGATCTCCAGTGAGGCTGACCTGACAGAAATGGAAATAGGAACCAAGTCCCCTAACCCCCACGCCCAGTGCCCCATCTACTATCATGTTCCTGACGATTGCAGACAGGAGCTCTTCTTCCTGACCAAGGAGTCACGTGCCGCTTACCTATGTGGTGCTCAGATTCTGCTCCCTGAAAAAAATATTCCCTGTGAGTCAAAGAGGAAGATATTCAAATTTTACTGCTGAGTACATGCTAATATAAGTATAATAAAAATTTGGTATTGAATTTCCTTATTGGGAAAAGCAATGGTTTCTTTACAGGGCTGTTGTGAGGACTAAATCAGATACAATTGATGAAGCCTCTACCGCAGTGCCTGGCTCATAGCCAATACTCAATGCAGATATTTCCTCCCCCAAAGAAATTTGCTTAGAGGGCAAATAGTCTCTATCAGTTATGACAGTTTTTAAAATATAAAATATCACATAGACCATTAATAAGTATAGAAACCTAGGCCTTAACAAGGAGAGTAAGTTTTAAAAAATGATTTGGGTAAAAATATCAGATCATCTTGGAAAACAACTTTAACTGTCTCTACTTCCTCCTTAATTAAGATACCTCCATTGTTGGATTTTAAGTTTGCTTTACTTCCAGAAATAGTAGAGTTTAGCATAAACTGTTTTATAATGTGAGAGATCCAGCCTAGCACACAGATGCAGGCTCTGAACTTTTAAATTCATCCCAGTAAATGTTTCATCTATTGAAGCAAATTTGAAATTCTTTGGCCTATTATTTCCCTAACTCTAGAACATATGAACCAATAGATTTGGGGGGATACAAACTGGATTTCTCATATTACACTAAATGGGGACATGTATCCAACCTTCATTTCCTCTGCTGACTTTATTAGTGCAAATGTCATTGGAACTAGTGCTCTTAATACACCTTCTAGGAGATGAGATGATCTGACACTGAAATGTAAATGAACTTTAAACATCTTGCAAAGGAAAAAGAATCTACAACTATGGATTTTTTCTTGATATTTTCACCCTATCACTAAGGTTGCAGATTTTTAATACTACCAACACTTAATTCTTGGGTGTACCTGAGACTGTGCCTCCATGTCAACATGAGATCACAAGAGCACATGGTCTGTGATGCTGACCGTCTCCACTCTGGCAACTGCCTGGTAAATGCACACTCAGTAATCTACTCACTACTAATGGGAAAACAAAATTAGAGATTCAGAGATGGGAGGCACCATGATGTTCTCAGGGATTCACTCTGTTTTATTTTTTTTAATGTCTACATATGAGCATATTTTTTTCATTGCTTTTAGAGGTAGAAGAAGGGAGAGAGGAAGGAAGAGAGAGTGAAATATCAATGTGAGAGAGAAGTATTGATTGGTTGCTTCTCATACACTCTCAGACTGTGGGTCACACATGCTCACATCCAGAACAGGGATCAAACTCGCAACCTGGGTATGTGCCCTGACTGGGAATAGAACCTACAACCCTTTGGCTACAGGACAACACTCCAACCAACTGAACCACACTGGCTAGGGCTCAGGGATCCGGTCTTCAATCGACAGATGAGAAAACTGAGGTTCAATACATGTTTTGGCTGAGCTGACACAGTGTTTTTGAGACAGGCTGAATTACACTCTTCCAGGACTACTGTGTGCACATGGGGAAGTTCCCTGCTTGTGCAGATGGGTTGGTTTTCCCAGTCTCCTGCATGGGTTCTTCTTCCTTTGTGGTCTCTCTTCCAAATTAAACTGTGAGTGCATTTCTCTCTCTACATACTCTCCCTTGGTGATCTTTTTCACTCTTTCAGCTTCAAATATCTTCTCAATGCAAACATTCCCCCAAGGACTCATTTCTAGCCCTGAACTTTACTAATCATCATTCTGCTGAAAAACCACTAATGTCCTACACACTCCAGCTGTCACACGTTTCTCATTATGTCCGATAATTTTTGCACTGTCTCAGCATTCACATTTTTGTCTGTGCCTTCATTCTCTCTGATAGGTTTTTTCCACAGCCTGCATGCTGAAGTCTTACCTAGACCCCTGCCTAAGAAAAAGTCTTACTTTTTTTCAGAAAGACTTCTCAGATGTTTCTGCTTCCACAATCCCTTTTTCCCACACCTGAGTCCCCTGTATTGCTTTTAAAGCATTTTTCTTTTGCAATAAATCTGTGGTGTAGAGCAACTGAATGGAGATGGAGCAAGCTTCTACATGAACCAGGCATGTGGTACAACCGTAAGTGATTGGTTGACGACTGAGGTGTTACTCTGGACTAGGTGAGATCATAGAGAAAATGATTTCTCAAAGTAATATCACAGTTAGTCAGAAAGAAAATGATATTATTAACCAAAGCCCATTCATGCCTGAAATATTCCTTTAGGAATACTGTTTCTGACAATTGATTATTTACTGAAAAGAAACCAAAGTTAATTTAATTGCTTATAGAATGCACTCTAACTTGACCACTGATATTGACCCATTTCTCTTCTCTTTTCTGTTTAAATTTCTTTCAATTTACCAGCAATATGAACCTTAGTAAATCAATCAATACAGAGTCTCTGTTTCTATTGATTTGTCAGAGAATGTTCTGGTAATTATCAGTCGTTGCAATTGAAATAACTTTTAAAAGACAATTACTTTGTAATATGTTTTTAAAGTTATTTTATGCTACAATAAGTTTCTTAAATCAGTTTATGATTTATATAATCAAAATTGCTTATTTAAGAAGAAATGTTAGAAATCAATAAATCCAAGTTTGGAGTTTGACATTAAAATGTCCTAATGTGATTAAATGTCCTAAAGAAGGCACTTGTAACTTAGATTACTTTGAGTCATGACAAAGTCTAGTCAATACTTGTGAAAAGTCAGAAGTTTTACCCTATTTGCCAGTTAACAATTTAGCCTGCCAGTTTCATGGATGCTTGCAGATGACATGAAAGTTCCTTCTCAGAGACTATATATATATATATATATATATATATATATATATATATATTACTCCCAGTAATAGCAGTAGACAAAGTATCAGCAATTTCCCATACAAGAGAAAGGCTAGCACATGCAGTGGGGTATATTATGGAAGAAGAATTTTACGCTTAGAAAACCCAAATCTTTTATAATGGGCAAGAAGCCTATGTCAACTTTGTCCTGGGGGAAAACTTTATCTTCCTTGTAATAGATGATATAGAAACCTACCCTCTGCCTAGAGGGAGACTCAATCTCTACATTCCAAGGCTGTTCTCTGTATAAACAACTGAAGATAGTCTGCACAAATACAGTATTTCTCCTCAGAAGATATGAAGAAACAAAAAAGACCCATTGAGAATTATCTCCCAACAGATACATGTGAACATATTTAAAATTTGAAAGTAACTTTCTTAATTAGAGTCAGCCACTTTGAGTTAAGAAATATAATTGTGTTGGTGAGAGTACCTCAGTGAAAAGGAAGTTTTACATTTTCTTGAGAAAATACTTCTTATGAAGACAGACTTGTCATTTTTATCCTTTAACTGGTACTGGAGAAAGCGCAGCAGGTGCTATCCCATGACACATCTCAAAAGGAGCCCACTCACACTGCTTAATTCTGAAGCCAAAGAGACAAAATGGGTTGGAACAAGCCTTGCTGTTTTGCAGCTTAACATTCTGCTGTCCAGGGTGATGGAATCGTTTTTGGAGCATTCTGGATGGAATGTTTCACCTCTCTGCTTCCCCACCAACACTGTTCTGTCCTCTACTCACTGGCCCAGGTTTTTGATTGTTTGTTTTAAAATTGTATTTGTTTATTTTTAGAGAGAAGGGAAGGGTGCGAGAAAGAGATAAAGACACATCGATGAGAGAAACATCAACAGGTTGGTTGCCTCTCATACTCACTTGTGCCCGGCGAGGTGCTGAACTTGTAATCCAGGTGTCTGCCCTGATCAGGAATGGAGCTGGCAACCTTTCACTTTGCAGGACGATGCCCAACCAACTGAGCCACATGGGTCAGGGCAAAAGGCCCAGTCTTTATAGAAACACACACCCATACATACATGCAACCATAAGTTCAATTTTTCTACATCAGGCTTTATGTCTTATTTTTGACATATGAGCACATATCCACTCAATAGTATATTTATATATGTTGTCAATAAATATCCATCCACACACCCCTCTTTACAACTATCAGGTATTCTGTCATAAAGATGTTTTTAAAATTTAATTAGTCTCTTGTTGATGGAAGTTGAAGATATTTCTATTCTTTTATTATTATAAAATGCTGCTATTGATATACTTGAACATATTTTTTGCATACTATTTTATAATATTCATAAAACAGTGATATTTAAAATCAACTATAAACATAAGTCTTTGTTAGTAATGCCTCTATAAACACAAAAAAATAAATCAAAACAATTAGTTTTTGAAGGACTTCAATATTATCATTTCCTGGTGACAAAACAGATAGTTTTGCTTTGCATATGTAAGGTTTTGATTAACTTTATCCTGAGATGATTTATTTTTAAATCAAATTGTTTTTCCTCATGAAAAAAAAAACTTTGACAGTCTGATAGTAACCACTTGGATCACTGTTTTCACAGTGGATTAAAAATTTTAAAAGAAAGAATTAAGGGTCAATACAGATACATACAGGATAATACATTTTACTCTATAGAGATCTTTTAGCTCAGAGAGCTGATACTTTGCCCATACTTGTTAATAATTCTTAGACACCTCAGATAGCCTTTGATTCAAAGTGATGGGTCATTAAACAACAAAAATTAGCAGAAAAAAGACTATTAACCAATATCACTTTGTGTGAGTAATTTAGGGAAGAACTGAAGAATTAATTAATACCCAGGAAAAATCTCGCAACTTTTGCAAATACATTAAAGCAACACAGCACTGAAAAGGAAGGCTTGATGACTGGTTCGCTGAGAAGTCAGGCACTCAAAGTACCTAATATAGCTGCCAAGAAGATACCTATATTCTTACCTGTGCCAATTCTGACAAAGAGACATCTGTTACATTACTCCTCATCAAGAGCAATGTAAGTAGTTAATCAGTTTCTAAACTAGAAGTTCGACTCAGATTAGAATTGTCCAGGATCAGTCTCAGTTTATGAATGGTCACCAGAAAGATAATACACTCTAAACCAGGGAAACAGTAGCAGGTCTTTTAAGGATATAGGCAGGCAGCAGATACCCATAGGAACCGAGTTGCAGAAAGATTTCTCATTGTGGCTACTGACACATCTGAAAATTATGGGATGGCATATCTTAGTCTCCACAAGAGCTATGGGCATGTCAACTTCTAATTGGTAGTGTGGTGAAAGGGTTAGAGGGTATGGATGAGAGGCTGCTGCTGCCTACATGTTCTGCAGGGAAGTACAGGGCATGTGGCTTGCTTGAGCAATCTAGAGGGAGGCCCTGCAGAAGCCCAGAGTGCAAATTGCTTCCATATTTTGATTCAGTTGTGTAATATGATGTGTTTTAAATTTTTCTTGGTGTTAAATTCTAGCTATCTGAACATGATGGTGAATTCTTAAACCTTGTTAGAATATGAATTAAGGTGTCCCTGACATAAATGAAGATTGAAACGTTGAGACAATGTGGCAAGAATAATTAGACTCAAGAGGAAACATTCCCAGTCACTTCATCATACCAATTAGTTTATTGTTCCCATTTTGTGTTGACCTGATCACACACCAAGGAGGTGGCAGAGGGCAGCCAGCAGGGCTGACAGGCTTCCTTGGGCTCAGTTTCCCTTCACTTTCCCTGCCATGTGCTGGAAGCCTCACCCCTTTCAGCCAACAGAATGCCTGTGAGAATGCTTCCATCATTACCAGCCTCATCTAAGTGACATGGTCTTTCTAAAATTAGGCATTATATATTTCATTACTTAAAACCCAATGTAACAAAACTTTTAAGTATATGGTCTGTATAAGTGAATGACTAACAGTCAAGGATTTTAAAAAGTAAACTGAGCATAGTATCTCCTTCTCATCTACAAGGATTTTCTGAGGGCTCTGAAATATTTGATCTTACCCTTTCCTATCCTTCCATGCTCTCCCTTCTATTCCTTTATTATTTTTTTTTAAAAAACTTAGTAAAATTTATTTCCAAAAGGATATGTAAGCACTATATAATATAATATAATAATGAATAGAATAGAATAGAATAGAATAGAATAGAATATAAATATGACTTAAAAATCACATTATAAGGCCCTGGCTGGTGTAGCTCAGTGGATTGAGTGTGGGCCAGTGAACCAGAGGGTTACCAGTTTGACTCCCAGTCGGGGCACATGCGGGGGTTGCTGGCCAGGACCCTAGTAGGAGGTGTGCAAGAGGCAATCATACACTGACGTTTCTCTCTCTCTTTCTCCTTCCCTTCCCCCTCTCTAAAAATAAATAAATAAAATCTTTTTAAAAATCACATTTTTTTGTGTAACCCTGGCCATGTGGCTCAGTTGATTGGAACACTTTCCTGTACACCCAAAGATTATGAGTTGAGGATGTGATCCCCAGTCAGGGCGCTTAAGGGAGATGACCAACAGACTATTTCTTTCTCACACTGATGTGTGTGTGTGTGTGTCTCTCTCTGCCTTCCTCTCTCTCTAAAGTTAATAAACTTATCTTCAGGTGAGGATTAAAATAAAAAAGTCACTTTAGATTTAGCTTCTTTACCAATATGTATTTTTGTACACTACTTTTAAATCTTTGAGATGATCTTTGTAGCTTCAAATAATATATTTTTATTGGTTGTTTCAACAACTATAAATGGTATGTTTTAATAGCACACCATGCAAATGGGATCACCTTTGTTATCACTTTTTTCTTTTTCTCCCATCTTCTAACCCTTAATCAGTACTTTGCTTTTTTCAGCCTTATTGAGATTAATTGAAAGACATAAATTTAATATATTTAAAGGGTACAAATGTGTTGATTACATATACATATGCAATGTGAAAGAATTCCCACCATTGAGTCAATTAACCCTTCTATTCTAACTTCTAGCCAAGATGGAGGCATAGATAGAGACACTTTGCCTCCTCTCACAATCAAAAGAAGGACAACAATAAATTTAAAAACAAAAAAATAAGCAGAAATGCAAGAAAATCTAACTGTATGGAAGTCTGACAGCCAAGAAGTTAAAAAAGAAACATTCATCCAGACTGGTAGGAAGGGCAGAGATGGGCAACCAGGGCCGAGAGGTATCACAGCAAAGTGGCAGCTGGTGGACAGGGTGGTACTGCATTTGCGTGTGGATAAACTAGGAATAACAATTGGGAAGGGAGACAGAGAGCCATGGCTGGGAAATAAAGCCTCAAGTCCTCTGGCTGTAAAAACCTGTTGAAGTTGTGGCAGTGGGAGAAGCTCCCGGTCTCACAGGAGAGTTTGTTGGAGAGACCCACAGGGTCCTAGAAGGTACACAAACCTGCCCACTTGGGAATCAGCACCAGAAGGGCCCAATTTGCTTGTAGGTAGCAGGGGAAGTGACTGAAAGCCAGTCGAGAGCTGAGCAAGTAGTATTGTTCCCTCTTGGGCCCCTCCCCAATATACAGCATGATGAAGGTTTCCCTGCCCTGGAAAATACCTAAGGCTCTGCCCCTTACAATGTAACAGGCACACCAAGACAAAACAAACAAACAAACAAAAAACAGGCAAAATGAAAGAACAGATAAAAGCTCTAAACACAGAACTAAGCAATGAAGAGATAGCCAACCTACCAGATTCAGAGTTTAAAAACACTGGCAATCAGGATGCTCACAGAAATGGTTGAGTATAGTTTCAAAATAGAGAAAAAAGTGAAGGCTATGCAAAGTGAAATGAAGAAAAATATATAGGGAACCAACAGTGAAGGAAAAAAACTGGGATTTGAATCAATTATTTGGAGCGGAAGGAAGAAATGAACATGCGACCAGAACAGAATGAAGAAACAAGAATTCAAAAAAGCAAGAAAAGTCTTAGAAACCTCTGGGACAACTTTAAATGTTCAATATCTGAATCATAGGGGTGCCCGAAGGAGAAGAGGAAGAGCAAGAAATTGAAAATTTATTTGAAAAATCAATGAAGGAGAATTTCCCCAATCTGACAAAGGAAATAGACTTCCAGGAAGTCTAGGAAGCTCAAAGAGTCCCAAAGAACCTGGACCCAAGGAAGCAAACAAGAAGGCACACCGTAATTACATTGTCCAAGTTTAAAGATAAGGAGAGAATCTTAAAAGCAGAAAGAGAAAAGGAGACAGTTACCTATAAAAGAGTTCCTATTAGACTATCAGCTGATTTCTCAAGAGAAACTTTACAAACAAGAAGGGGCTAGAAGGAAGTATTCAAAGTCATGAAAGGCAAGGACCTACATCCAAGATTATTGTATCCAGAAAAGATTTCATTTAGAATGGAAGGGCAGATAAAGTGCTTCTGAGATAAGATCAGGCTAAAGGAGTTCATCATCACCAAGCCCTTATTAACTGAAATGTTAAAGGGACTTATTGGAGAAAAAGAACATAAAAAATATGAACACTAAAATGACAACAAACTCACAATTATCAACAACTGAACCTAAAAAAAACAAAAACAAAAACGAACTAAGCAAACAACTTGAACAGGAACAGACTCACAGAAATGGAGATCACATGGAGGGTTATCAGTGGGGAGGAGGAGGAGAAGGGAGAAAGGGGGAAAAGTCACAGGGAATAAGCATAAATGGTAGGCATGGAATTGACAGGGTGAGTTTAAGAATAGTATAGGAAATGGAGAAGCCAAAGAACTTATATGTACAACCCATGGACATGAACTAAGGTGGGCAAATGCTGGTGAGAGGTGGGGTGCAGGGCAGAGGGGAATAACATGGGTGTGATGGGGGAAATGGGACAACTATAATAGCATAGTCAAAAAATATTAAAAAATAAAACAAAAACAAAACAAAACAAAAAATAACTACTTCTATTCAAAGTTTGGTATGTTGTATTACAGTTTCATTTGTCTCATGATATATTTAAATTTTCCTTTTGATTTCTTTTTGAACCCACCAGTTGTTCAGGAATTGTTTAAATTCCACATATTTGTGATTTTTTAGTTTTCTTCTTGTAACCATCTTCTGAATTGATGCTGTTGTGGTCAGAAAAGATGATTGATATGATTTCAGATTTCTTAAATTTGCTGAGATTTGTCTGTGGCCTAACAGATGGTCTATCCTGGAAAAAGTTCTATGCGTGTTTAAGATCATATAGTCTGCTGCTGTGGATGAAATGTTCTGTTATGTCTGTTAGGCCCATCTGGCCCAATATGTGGTTTAAGCTCAAACTTCCCTTACTGATTTTTCTATCTGGATGATCTAGTCATGGTAGAAAGTGGAATATTGAAGTCCCTACTACTATTGCATTGTTATCTATTTTTCTTCAGGTCTGTTAATATTTAATTTATATATTTAATATTCTAATGTTGGGTGCCTAAATAGTTACCATACTTATACTCTCTTGATTCAGAGACTCTTTTGTCATTTTCTTATGCCCTTCTTAGTGTCCATTACAGTTTTTGGCTTAAAGTCTACTTTCTCTGATATAGGTATAGCTATAATTGCTTTCTGTTAGTTTCCATTTGCACAGGATATCTTTTTCTGTTCCTTCACTTTCAGCCTGTGTAGGTCCTTAAAGTTGAAGTGAGACTCTTTCAGGCAGCATTCAATTTGGTCTTGTATTTTTATCCATTCGGCCACATTATGTATAATTGGAAAATTAAGCCCCTTTACATATTAAGTAGTTATTGATGTGTATGGATCTAACATCGTCATTTTGTTAATTGTCTTCTGATGGTTTGTAGTTCCTTTTTTCCTTTCTTTCCCTCCTTCTCCCTTTCTTGATGATTTGATGATTTTCTGTAGTGATATGCTTTGATTCCTTTTGTTTTATCTTTTGTGTCTCTGTTATAAGGACAATAGGTTTGTTTATGCTCTGTGCTTATCATAAGGTTCTCATAAAAATCTTATAAGTCTATTTTAAGCGGATAGCAACTTCATTTTGAGTGAATAAAAAAACTCTACACTATTATACCACCATATTTACAATAACCTCTTTTTCTGTATCCATTAACAAATTATTTAGCTATAGTTATTTTTGATACATTTATTTAAACATTACACTAGAATTATAAGTGACTTACCTGCCACCATTACAATATTAGAGTATTCTGAATTTAAAATGTAATGACCTGTCAAGGAGTGATGATTCCTTTAGTTTTTGTTTATGTGGAAAATTCTTGATGTCTCCTTCAATTCTGAAGGACAACTTCGCTGGATAGAATATTCATGATTGGCAGGGAGATTTTTTCCCAGCACTTTGAATATATCATGTACTTCCTTCCAGCCTGGAAAGATTTTACTCAAAACTCTGCTGGTAGTTTTATGGGGATTTCATTGAATATAACAAGTAGTTTTTTTCTTGCTGCTCTAAGATTCTTTTTCTTTAACTTTAAACAGTTTCATTGTAATGTGTCTCTATGTGGGTTTCCTTAGAATCATCTTATTTGGTACCCTCTCTGCTTCCTGGATATCTGCTTCTTTTTGCAGGTTAAGAAATTTTTCAGCCATTATTTATTTGAATGAGCTTTCTTCCTTTCTCTCTCTCTATTCCACTTCTGGGATGTTCTGTAGTGCATATATTGGTCCACTTAATGCTATTCTATAAGTCTTTTATGTTATCTGTACTGTTTTTTATTATTTTTTTCTTTTTGTGCCTCCAACTGGAAGAATTTCACTCTCCTGTCTTCAAGTTTTCTGATCCTTTGTTTGATCTCATCTACTCTGCTTTTGAATACCTCAATTGAATTTTTTAGTTCAATTGTTGTATTCTTCAGCTCTGTGATTTCTATTTGGTGCTTTTTAATACTTTGCTGAAATACATATTTTGTTACATCATTTTTCTGACCATGGTGAGCATTTATATGACTGCTATTTTGACCTCTGTTTGGGTAAATCATCTCCATTTCATTAAGGTCAGTTTCTAGAGATTTAACTTGTTATTTTGATTGAGACATTTTCCCTTGTTTCTCCTCCTCCTCTTCCTACTTCTTCTTTGACTCTCACTATTGGTTTCTGAGCGTTAGATAAAAATAAATAGCCACCTCTCCCAATGTTTACTGGTCCTATGAAACTCACAGTGTAGCTCAAACTCCTAGCTGTGTCTGAAACATTTATGATTGTCTACACCGCCATCTTTGTTCTTAGCACAAAAAGCCATCTATATCCCAAAGGGAAGATTGCAATTATCACCTGGAAGCAGACTGATTAAAAGCCAAACCCTTAGGCAACATCTGGGAAAGTATATAGTTAAGTTCTTCACTGGGAGAGACTAGGAGGTGGATATTTTTGTTGATTCCCTCTGCGCTGAGCCCAGGTGTAGAGCCATGGGAAGGTGCTCCTGTGCCTGTTAAAAAAATTGCTTCTTTGTTTGCTCTCGTCCCATTAGACTGGTGAATGCAAGCCTCATTGGCTACCAGATCTAAGTGATTTGGGGTCTTACCCCTTGGGTGGCAGCTGTAAAAGTTGGGGTACTAGATGTGTAATAAACTCCTTCCAGGGACATATTGGCAACTTGTTTTTATTGTTTAAGCAAGCAGAGGGACAGGTGAGAAAAGTGCTCAGTGGCCCTTTTGGGGGTGGGGAGGACTGCAGCCAGCCCTTGAGCATGCCAATTAGAAACTGGACCCTTGGGCAACAGCTTATAAAGTATATAGTCAAACTCCTTCCAGAGACAGAGTGGGAGATGTGCATTTTTGCAGCTCCCTCTGCATGGCCCTGGGAAGGGAGATAACTGTGATGCATGTTCACGTGTGCACCTATCAAAAACTGCTCCTCTGTTTGCTAGAGTCTGGTGGTTCTCTGGAGCTGGGAGTTGGGGATTTCCTGACAATTGCATGTCAGTGTGCTGGGGGTGGGAGTCAGGGCAAGAGTGTGCCTCAGCCTTTCCTACCCATTTCATTGTGGGTATTTTCTCACTCGTGTGAAGAGTAGAAGTCACTCAGCTGCTTTCTGGTCTTCTTTCAGAGGAAATTGCTTTTCATGTAGTTTAATTCACGTGAGGAAGGAAGTTCAGGAGCCTCCCATATCTCTATTTTGACCTCTCCCCTATTTTTCTCCCACTGTTCCTAATTCTAAACTAGCTTCTAAAGTCTGTACCCACAAAAAGTCTCTTCCAAACTTCCTTCCTCCTCATTCTCTCCCAGGTTGTTCCCGAAGCACTTATCACGTCCATTACACAAACACACTTGCCTTATTACTATTTCACATGGATAAAGCTTAATTTATGGGCTATTTCAGTTTCTGAATAATGTCTACCTTATTGTCCTATCAAAGTACCCCTGAGGTAGTAAGTATTAAATGCACTCATTATGATCTCTGGGGGCTTATGCAGGGAAGCACCTGTGCAATCTTTTCTTTCCCAATTAAATTTATTTTCTTTATCCAGCATGAAGTATTTTTATTATAAGTGACCAGAAAATGATACCTTAAAAGGTACCCAAGGGCCAATAAAATTATAAAGAAAAAAAATCCCTACTTTGAAACACATTGGTCTGGGAAGCTTTAGACCCTTTACACTTTGCCAGCCAGAAATTTTGGCAGATTTCCTACTAACTTATGGAGCCCACAGCAAGTAAAATCTGGAGTTGCATTGATCTAATTACTGCAGGATTTAAATTGTGCCCAATTAAAATGAACATTGTTAGAGAGTGGCCCTCGGCTGCACCCAAACTGTAGTGGGATAGCACTACCAGAAGTGTGCCAAAGCTCTGACAGGGGAGCATCGTGAGCCATGTGTGAACATGACTCTCTGTTTCTAGGTTAGATTATACAGTTTCTAGTTTTCATTGAGAAAATTAAATCAGATAGCAGCAATAGTCCTTGCAGAAAGGGTAGGTTATAAAATTGAGGTTTAATTGCAATTATCTAGGTAACTGAAGTAAGAATGGGTCTGATTTATCTAGTTAAGATTGAGTGGACTGAGTAAAATTATCTCAGTAAAACAAATCAGTATTTTGTTTTGAAAAGAATTTCAGGGAAGGAAGTCCATTCTTCCCTCTCCCTGTTTGCTAGCACTGCAGTATAGAAACAATTAACCTGACTTCTGTCTGTTCATTAAGTTTCTAATAACACACACAAAGTAGTGACACATTTGTATCATTAAAACATGTCCACCAGAGCATATTCCAGAAGCACACTGTAGGTGTTCTATAACTATTTCCAAAATAGAGTGATTGTTAAATGCATCACTATTGGATAGGGTTAATCTCCACACAAAAGAGATAAATGCAGCCTTGAGTCCTATAGGTGACACATTGGGTGCCATGTTTGCATTTATACATTTATGAGAGAAAGCTATGCATCATCATCCTAATTTATAGATGGAGAAAATGAGGCTCTGAGCTTAAATGACCTTTCTAAGATTTCACAGCTATTACCTATCAAAACCTGGCTTTGAATACTATTCTGTCTATCTCAATAGTTGCTTTGCTCTTCAAAGGGAGAAAAATGGGGACATCTGCAATAGTATAAACAATAAAAATAAAGTTAAAGCATAATTGGTAGGCATAAAATAGACAGGGAGAGGTTGAGAATGGAATGGGAAACAGAGAAGTCAAAGAATTTATAAGTACAACCCATGGACATGAACTAAGGGGAATGCTGGAGGGCTGGGGGGTGCAGGGCAGAGGGAGGATAAAAGGGGAAAAATTGGAAACACTGTAATAGCCTAAATCAATAAAACATACTTTAAAAAATAAAGTTAAAGAATAGTTTCTCTTCAATGTTTTGATCCAGCTGAAATAGCATAATACAGTTGATCCTTGAACAATATAGTAGTTGTGACACTGAGTCCCTTCACATTTCAAAATCTATGTATAACTTTTGACTCCCCAAAAACTCACCTGCAGTTGTCCCTCTATATCAACAAGGGAATAGCTACATGAACCCCAAGGGATACCAAAATCAAGAATGCTCATGTCCCCTACATAAGAGGGTATAGAGCAATACAGTCAGCCCCTTCACATGCATGGATTCTCAGCTCTTTTCCATCCACAGTTGTTTGAATCTATCGATGCGGAACCTGCAGATACAGAAGGCCAATTGTATACGTACTGAAAAAAATCTACATGTAATTGGACCTGCACAGTTTAAAACTGTGTTGGTCAAGAGTCAACTATGTTAGTTAGCCACTCACAGCCCCAATATTTATGTAGGTCATTTACATCTCTGAAATCCTATGTCTGTGTTCTACTTTCTACAGTAAAAGTCACTGTATTTTTACAATGTAAGCTTTAGAACCTGATCATTTCTTCCTTAAATGATTGTTTCCCTTTTATCATAGGACAAAAACAAAAGCGTGGAAACGCAAAACAAAAATTAGCACTAGGAGAAAATATAGTTCCTGGTGTCATCTATTTTCTTTGCAGTAACTCAGAGTAGGGTCTCCAGATCCAGCTCTAACTAAAGCGCCACTATGTTTACAGTGTTGCACTTCTGGCCTTAGAATTGGCATGAAGCATTATGTTGCATACTTCTAGACAAGGAAATAACCATAGCAAAAACAGAGTAAGAATTTTCCAACATAGAGATTTTTTAAAGAAATCAATATTCACCAGTCTTCAGGTTTAATTTTAAATATATTTTCCCATCAAATACTGTCTTTAATATTTAGCCAAGCTTACTTTCTCAGTTCATAAACATATTTTCTCATCTTTCACATAAATATATTTTTTTTCTTCAAAATTATTTTTGTCCAAATGAAGGAGGGAGAGAATGGAGTCATGGGAAGTGGATCTGACTCCAAAAACAAGACTGGAAATACTTCATTCTTAGACATAGGAGGATCTCCCTAATATTTGCTCAAGAATGAAAAATGAATAAATAAAATCTCAGTGATTTATGATTTTATATGGAGCTATTTCTAATGACCAGAAATTATTCATTTTATTCTTTCCTTTAACAAAAGGAAAGTGGCAGGAAAGCGAGAGGAAAAATTATTTGCAGAAAAAGAAAACCTTCAAATTAATCTTAATTTTTGTCTTAGTATGTGACAATGATTTTAAAAAGACAAATAGAAAAAGCATTTAAAAATAAAGAGAAAAGAGGACAGAGCATAAAAATTTAATGGGAACAAATAGAATTCTAAATAAAAATGTTTCAGGGAAAGAACTGACTCCTAAGAAAAACAAAGCTACATAAAACAATGGTAATGTAAAATGGTTTAAGGGACTCCTAATTTAAGGAACAAAGATAGGGCATAGCAGAGACTTATAAGAAATCTAATGCAAATTCACCAGCCCAGGATAAGGCTGTGGAAAGTCCACCTGACAACATTTGAGCTTGGAATGCACTATAACTAGAGGCATGAAGAGTTTAAGAAAGAAAAGGTAAAATTAAGATTGCAAATAAATACTAATCCTTCATATATGAAAAAAAAGATTTATTGTTCTTAGCATTAAAAACACCAACAGAAGAAATAATAACTCATGAATCTGTGTAGAAAACCCTAACTCTGCTTTGCTCCACCTAGAGCAAAGAATCAATTTGCTCTGTGTTCTCAAAGCCCTGTGTTCCTGACACCGAGGCAGCAGTTACTTACCATGTTCATTTGGTTATCTTCAGTGGGTCATGTTGAATTGATGTGAAGGCAATCTCCAGGGAAGGGTCAAGGTGATAGTTGTTTTGCTCAGTCCTAAGAACAGTGCGTGGTCTGGAGCAGATACTAAATGTTGAACTAAATTAAAGAAATAGTAGAAAAAGAAGCTGTGAAGAGAAAGAAACCACTCTTCCTCTTGCTTCAGGTTC
>PVIA01015307.1:0-23215 GCA_004024845.1 Tonatia bakeri
AGTAAGGGAACCAGGTCAAGGTCGGGGTGGGGGGGGCAGACTCTCACTCTGGTGTGTGACTTTACTTCAGGCAATAGAGTATACTCAAGATAGCTCAAGGCCTGAATGTGGAGTAAGACAGTCCTGACCTATGAGGTTAAAATGCCACCTGGAATCTGGAAGAAGGAAATGAAATCCTCCATGAAAGAAAGTAACAACATCCTAAACTTCAAATTACCTCAACAAAGATAATTACAAAGTCTCCAAATATTTGAAAATGTAGAAATGTACTTCTAAATAACCCAAGTATCAAAGAAAAAACACAAAGAAAATTAGAAAATATTTTAAATCAAATGGCGACCAAGCTATTATGTATTAAAACTTTGGTGATATAGCTAAAATAATACTTAGAGGAAAATTCACAACCATACATTTGTATATTAGAAAAAGGAAGACTAAAAATTAATGAGCTGATGCACATCTCGGGAAGATGGAAAAGAAACAGCAAAATGAAACAGGAAGAAAGCAAATAGTAAAGAGAAGAGAAAAATTCAATAGAATAGAAGACAGACATGATTAATTCTCAAACATCTATATTACACTTGGGCTATAATGAAGTTCTGTTTCTGTTTTTATTCCAGAACCTTCCCCCACTACTAGCTATCTTACCACTGGTCTCCATTCCTTAGTTTTCTTCCTGGTTTCTTTGGAAGCATTTAGGGGCCCTTTATTCTCTCTAACAAAGCAGGGCTCCTGCAGCCCCCTAAACCAGGAAGTCAGCAGGGCATGCATGCATCCTACAGGTCAGACGGAGCCAGCGCAAAGTCCCAGCGGGGCAACCTTAGGACAAGCATGTTCTCTTTGGGAAGTAAGAAACCGACTCCTGCCACCATCATCCCAACTGTGAGAGCTGATAGTATTTTGTAACTAACGATGTTTCCTCTGGTTTAAAATTTGTTGCCATCCACACATTGCTCAATCTTTCAAGGACTCCTCTCTCCCCTCCCTCTTCCTGAGATAGTGTCTGGGTGAAGGAAAATCCCCGTGGTGTTTGGAGGGATGATTCCAGCCCTCATGCTGACCCTGAATCTGTGCTGTGTCTGATAGCAGACTGGTGAAATTTGTGAGGGTTCACTGATCAAGGTCAAGCAAGGCCTGGGCACTGGCCTTTGCTAATTCAAAGCTTGGCTGTATCTGCCATTGGGACCATAGCTCAGGTGATCTGCCCCAGCGCCTCAGATGCAGCTCACATTGTCCCACCCTCACATGCTCCCCCAAGGAGCCCTCCTGCAGGCATCTTTCCCTATCTGCCGTGTCCACCTGGAGTGCATGTGGAACTTCAGGCCCCAAGAATCAGGGTGCAACCTAGGCCGCCTGCCTCAGCACCTCTGTCAGGGTCTTCCAGCCAGGGTGGGAGCAGCGGCATGCAGACCTCGAGGATTCCACCCCACCCCAGTACACAATCACCCTAATGGTGAGTCCCAAGGCTTGCGAGGTGTGTTGATAGTTACCTAACATGTTCTCTCCAACCATGGCGCACCTTCCGACGCTTTCCCTTGTTCCCCCTTCCCTTGCATTTAAACGCGTCTCCTCTCCTGGGCCATGTCTGCCCACCAGGGAAATAAGTCTCAGCTTCGAATGGCTTCAGTGTGGGGAGGGGAGGAAGAGCTCATTTATACAGTGGGGAATATCGCCTAAAATACGGCTCCCACCACACCTGTTCCAGGCCTGGCCTAACCCCAGATTCCTCCTCCCTGCCCATCTGCTCCCAGACCAGGAAGCGTCCCCAGAGTCTGCTTCAGAGCGCCTGTCTGCAAAGAGCCAGGACAGCACTGCCCTCTGCGCTGGAGACTGGCAGTCACGGACATTTAAAATATGACATGTGCAAATGAAATGACCTGTTAATGCCATCTAAATATTTTGACTGCATTCTTTTAAGCTTCAATTCCTTTCTTCTACTTATTGGAAGGTCAACCCCTCGAATCCAGGAAGCACGTCACCCAGCACGTCTGTCCACGCTCCTCATCACTTGGTAAAACCCAGCTCGCAGGGAACCACATGGCATGCCGGCACCTGCCGGACCGACCCTTCTCCGGAGCTGTGTTTTCATGCCTCACTCTTCTCAAGCAAATTCCTCCCTGATTAATCCCTATGTGACCCCAAATATTGTCATCACCCACACTTGCAAAAAGTGTTTTTGTTCTCTGCACTTAGCATCACCCTTTTGGGGTGACCTTTCACACAGCAACTACGGCTTCATTTCAAATATGAAAGAGACATTGAGTAGATCTAATATGCTGATCTGGGTAATTTTTGCATCTTCCCCATAAGTCGGGAAAATCATAGGAAGTTTTCACTTTTTTTTTTCCCTAGCGTGTCCACGGCAAGGCGGTCCGTCTACCCCACAAGCTGTGAGGGTGACTAGCAGAAGGCAGCAAGGAAAGGAAGCCGAGCACTTGCCTTCAGCTCATGGGTGTCGGCCAGTTTGGCTTTGAGCTCCGTATTCGATTCTCGACACACGTTCAGCTCCTTCTGCAGCCTCTCCACCTTCTTCTGCAGCCTCTGGGCGGTGACGCTGGCCTCCTCCCTGCCCACAGCCAGCGCGGTCCACGCCTGCCTCTCCTCCTCCAGCTGGGCTATCTTCCGCCGGAGGAGGTTCACGTGTAGCTCGTTGCTCGCCAGTCTTTCTTTCTGAGTCTTGAGCTGGTTTCACACAAACAGGGATTTCTTTTTAATAATAAGAACTGAGCCGCCCTGGCCAGGTAGGTCAGTTGGTAAGAGCATCATCCTGATACACCAAGGTTGCAGATTCGATTCCTGGTCAGAGCACATGCAAGAATCAACCAACGAATGTCTAAATAAATGAACAACAAAAACTGATGTTTCTTTCACCCTTCCTCTAAAATCAATAAATTTTAAACAAGAATGAACAGTCGATAAAAATAAATGAACTACTCAGAAAACATTTATCTTTATACACACTTCAATAACCCTAATATCTAAACCATCAAAAAAAAAAAGGCACTGGATTCCTTTTCCTGATTGCATTTTTTAATCCTCACCCAAGGACTTGCTTACCTACTTAAGGGGAGGGAGGGAGAAGGAGAGAAAGAGAAACATCAGTGCAAGAGAGACATTGATCATTCACCTCTCATTTGTGCCCCGACTGGGCCCGAATCCACAACCTAGGCACGTGCCCTCGCCGGAAATCAAACTCACGACCTTTCAGTTTGCAGGACGATGCCCAACCAACTGAGCCACACACAGCCAGGGCCTGATTGCATTTTTATTTCTATCTTGCCAAGAATTAATTTTGTAGCTGCAAAGTACCCGATAAAAGAGCCACAGCAAACGCACAGGGAAGCAGGCTGTCAACACGTGATTCCCTCCGACATGATGTGCACCATACAAAAATGTAAAGTTCCTTTTAAAACAACTAAAGTGGGCCTGTCCAGAGCAGAATACAGCAAAACAGAGAGACGAAAGCCTCTCCAACGCCCCATGGCAGCTGTGCTTGCCCTGGTCTTTCCTGAAAGACAACAGGGTGCCAATCATCACCAAAAACCTAGACTGACTAACATCAGTCCCTCAGAACCAGTGAGTATTGCAGCTTATTTTGAAGTTCATGTATTTTTAAAGTAAGCTATAGCAAGGACATTTTTTAAAGTTTTATTTAAATATTTAAACTCTTAGAAACAGCAGGGGCTTGAAGACAGTTTGAGTTCCTCAGTGTCTCTATTACATGCCTGGCCTGTACCATCCAGAAACCGGGCAGAGAAAAAGGTCTCAAAACAGCACTGATCATTGACAATTCAACTTGACAAAGGAAATGACAGCAGTTTTTAGAAAAAGACTGCGGATCCTAAGAGGAGGAAGAACAATCCTCCTGGGCTTCACATGCCACAATTAGGGAATGGACGATTAATTACAGGAACCTCCTTCATCTGTGACAAACATTAGGAACCAGAATTGCGTAGCGTGATAGAACGATAGAGCCGAAGGCCACCCCATTTCCCCCAATCACAGGCTGTGCATGTGTAAAGTGCTCGGAGGTGTGAGGAACTTAGGGAAACATGAGCTGGAGTATCTTGCCTAACGGTGACAGTAATGCCCATGCCCAGGTCCGTTTGCAACATGGCCCTTTTAATAGTTCTCCAACCAAGCTCCCTTCCTGGAGCTCCTCCATGTCGAATTCCACTCTACTGCAAATTTACACCGGTAAGTTCTGTGTACTGGTAATTTAATGATTACACAGTACTTAAGAAGAAATGATACAGATATTGACAAAAGCTCAATTACCTGAGGAGCACTTCAGAAAGAAGCAGAGCTCCACTGAATGTCCCAGACAGCAACAGGCTGTCTGCTTTCTCTTATAAGATATTCCCAGGACCGAGTAAATGGAGAGGAGGTCAAATGAGTACCTTCTATGAGCCAAGAGTTCCAAGTGTTGTTTATTAAAAATGTACAACCTCATGAAGTGGTAATCATCCCCAAACTTGACACGAGGAGACGGAGACAGGGAGGGGTGCAATCTGCCCAAAGTCACATCTGGTGGAGCCCAGATGCGACTCATCACATGGCCTGCACACAAAATGCTACCACGGAATTTTCTCTGAAGAACTATTATAAGGATACATCGGTGTTTTCCTTTCTCTCTCTCCAATGCCAATACAATTATACAACTAATAATTATTTGTACCCTTTTCATCCATTCATTTATTTAGTCTGAAAGTTTCTAACTCTTCTGAGTGAGTGAAAAGTAAGCTCTTTTCTCTTAACTCTCTAGTCCAGTAGAGCTTATATAGGCAGACTGCTAAATGGTCCACAATTCTCCTCTTCTATAGTAATAGAAACAGTAAATGTTTTAGTTAGACAAATAGCTAGCCAGAGTAAAGACTACAGTTTCATGCCTCCCTTGCAGCTAGGTTTAGCCATCAGAACATATTCTGGCCCTGGGATACAAATACAAGTTCATGTAGGAATTTCTAGGGAACCTCCTTTAAAAGACAGCTCATGCCTGCTCTTCTGCAGCCCTCTGCTGCATCCTTTTTTTTCCAACCTCCTTCCTGGAACACAAATGAGCCCAGTTTCTTCAAAACTTTATAGAGCAGAGCTGTCACATGAGCCCTAAGCTGCCTACCTCCAGGAATTTATGTGAGAGAAGAAAAAACAAAACACTTCTACTTGTTTAAGCCACTGTTACTGTGGGTCTTCATTACTCACAGTCCAACAGAACCTTAGGTGATACACTTACCATCACTTTAGATTTGAAATAGAGATTCTGTATACATATTGTTTTAATGATGTGTCCTAGCCACATTGGTAAATATGGTGGCAGTAAATTATGTTTCAATATCGAAGTTTCACAGAAGTTTGTTCTCTCAACAGTAGCAAGTTTCCATCTCCCCTACCTTTCTCTGTAAATTGTAGGCGATGGTCTTGTTTTCGATGACAGCGTTGCTCTCGAGGCGTACCAGCTGCTCCGTGCGAGCTAAAACTACATCCAGACGCATGTCAAAGCCAAGTTCAGCAGCCATCTGGTTCAATTTCATTTTCTGTGAGAGCTGATCCAGAAATTTAAGATACTAAACTCAAAAACAAAAATGAAAACAAAACACACACGAAAAGTTAACAGGTGATCTTAGAGCATCCTTTCCTTTTCTCCCAAGTTTACAGGTAGTTCTCATTAAACCCAGTATGAGTCCGCCCCTCCCCCAACTCCACTGTTTGGTAATGAATTCCTGAACCATCCTGCCAGTTCCATTCCTGCTCCTTGTCCATATCTCTTGACTTTCCTGGTCAATGACCTTGATGTTCAATCTAATACACACTCTTCTTAACTCTGCCATATGACAGATCTGTCATGCTCTGCACTATTTTCTCCACCCCTCTGCTTTGCAAAGTGCTGGTGCCACCACGGCCCTGCTAGACTAACCCAGCCCCTGACATCCACTCACCCAGACCTTCCAGGGACTTTTCCCACCTAAGTTGGCTCTGGCCTCAAGAGTGGAAAAGGAGGACTTAACCAGTTGCCACGAGCTCTCCATACAAGCAAATTTGAATGACCTTCTAGGGTTGTTTTTTTCTCCCATTAAAGTTCCTTAGAAAATGGCTATAAAAGTTGTTAGTGGGTCATAAAGGAACAAGACTCCAAAACAGTCATATCAAGAAAGTCCAGGTTCATATTTTAGCAGGTTAAAATTATAAAACCATCTTGGGACTTCCCCCCACTTGATTTCTAGGACTTCCCTGGTCATGCCAGGTGCAGAGCGATGTTCACTAAGTGCTTACCAGATGACTAAATCAACCAATGAGCTTTGCATATCATCATTCTGTGATTTGGGTTCTATCTTTGATATTTTCTACTCACGGAAGTAACTCAGGCAATTTCATGTTTAAATAAGTGTCATTTCCTGATCACTGAGGCATGCCACCTTACAGCCCAGACTACCTATATTTTAGTCATCAGGATGAAATTATTTATAAGTGCATATTTTCCAACTTTACTAAAAACACACACATAAAATGTGGTCTCTTCGCCGTGATCACATCTCTCATTGTACTGTGCTGCGAGGCGGTAGGGGGCTACTGTCTCTGCATCAGTGCCTTGTGCCTCTTCCTGCTCTACAGCGCCCCCTGGGGCTCTCCATTCCTGCACAGAGGAAAGTGAAATAACTGCTCTTGTTTGTATTTTAAACAAAATAGTATCTTCCAAGGGGAGGCACGAAAGCTGCTTTCACCATTTCACACGTGATGCATCCACCCCACATGCAAGGATCCACAGCAAGCAAATGGGAGTGGGACAGCCCCGTGCCAAGCCCCCACAAAGAAAGTGCCTATTTCAAGGATCTTAACTCTGCCTCAGAAAGGTAGAGTGGCTGGCATGAATACTGTACATTTTCTTCGAGTCACAGTTTAACATGGATATATTGTTTTACGCAAACCTCAATTACCTCTATTTAAACTTCAAGTCTGTCCAAGTTTTATTTTCAGCTTCACATGCCCACTATCCTTACGAGGACGTGGATTTCATAGGCAGCTAGCTACTGAAAATTCATCATGGACAGAATCCATTTATATAACTTGCTTTCATGACTGAGAATTATTTTGGTACAACTTCAATTAAAATTAGTGAGCCATTATAATGAAGGAAGGGAAGAGACCCCAATATACCTACAAATTCTTGGCTTTGATATGTTTCTTCTATAATATAAATATTTATTGACTCTTCCCTGAGTCCTGGAGAAACCCAGACAGAACATCCCCCCTGGCCTCAAGAAGCTTGGAGTTGACTGGGGCAGAGGAATTAAAAATGAACACAGCAAGGAGACAATGCTATGACAGAGTCGGGCACTCTCTGCATGGAGTAGAGCCGGGTTGCTCAGGGAAAGCTGCAGAGGGAGCGATACCAGAGCTGAGTCTTGTGAAGAAGGTCAGAACATTCTCTCAGACAGAACAGCAACGTGCAACATGGGCGGCGAGGGGGCCCTTTCACTGCCCGGACAACCGTTTTTCCCGCACTTCAGTGTGCATGTGCCTGGACTTGGTGCCCACTCACTGCATGGCCTCCCGGGCTCCTGCCGGGTTGTGCACCTGTCTCCCAGAGTACTGAGTGTCCCCATCTGCTTGTCTCGTCCGCTGGACTAGGACTTCCCACAGACACCTCTGAAGTATTGTTGCATATCCAACCTGCAACGCAGGCATGACGCTTCCTCGTGATTTTTTTAAGTACAGAAGAATGAAAATGAATGAGTTCCCAGAGTACAGATTTTTCAACTTAACAGTATCTTCTGGGCCAAATTCTGTACCTGTGCTCCGAGTCCCACTGGTCTCTTGCTCCCTTCCCTCAGGACTTCTGCACCCCACAAACGTGTACCTTCCCATGATATCCAGGTAAGCCTGTCTTTGATCCTGTTTCTCACAGCTTCTACTCTTTCTGTTTCTTCTTTGGTCACCAGACGTCTTCTAAGTCTCCATCCCTTCCCTACTGAGTGCCCCACAGCCCCAGGCAAACTGGCTTCCCTTCCCCAGCTCTCTACTGAAACTGCCTCCCGGGGCCACAGCCAACCTTCCAAGGGCAGAGCACAAGTGTCACCCCTTCCCTCGTGGATTGTGATGCTCAAAGTCACTTAGAACACTTCACATTCTCCTAAAGAACCGATCTTGCTAATCAGAGTCATTCCGGTCTTCCCTCTGGCCACAGCCCCACCAAGAACACCAGGCTCCAGCCACATGGGTATAAGCACTCTGCATTCTCTGAGTGTGCTGAGTGCCTGCAAGCTTCCATGCCTTTGTGCAAAACATTTGCCCTGCAGTATCTGCCCCTTCTCTCCACAAAAATGCTACTTATCCTTCAAAGTGAACTCAACGGTCGTCTTCCTATAAAACCCGAAATCATCACTCCTTTCACTGGGCTCCTGTTGCACTTTATTAATAAATAAATCAATTATAACATGCATAGCCTTTAGTACAGCAAATTATTTGGATGTCTGTCTCCTCTATTGAATTATGAGCCATTTAAGATCAAGAACTGTGAATTATTCATACCTTATCCTCCAAACCTTCAGGGCCTCATATATAATAGGTATTCAATAAATACCTGTTAAGTTTTATTAGATACTACTGAATTCAGAGATTTAGTTCAAATCAAGGAAGCTCTAAACAATAGGAAGAGACCTCAAAACAATACTCCCTCCGTGAAAGTGACTCATGACTCAGAATTGAACGAATCTATCCAAGCACTGCAAAATTCAGAGTATTTTCAGGTAAAATTTGAGTGCAACAGATGTGTCCACCCAAGGACATGCCCTCAGGTTATTACTTTTTGTTTCTCAAAATTCAAGTTGTCACGCAAAATGTCTCCAGACACCAGCTCCCCCTCCAGGTGTGTCAGCCGACCCTGAAGGGTCTCCAACTCGAGTTCTGCTTTCTGGGCTCTCTGCAGGGCTTTCTGGTGAAACCCAGACTCCTCTTCCAACTGTTGAACAAGCTTAGATACTTGGGCTTCAAGCTGGGAAACCATCTGGCAACAAAGAAACAAAACAAGAATAAACGTTGTTTTAAGATGCAGCAAAGTGTTAAAATCTAGCACCCAGTGTGAGCAACACATTATTTATAACACAGACTTCCAGATTCTTTGTAAAAATCAAATAAGAAACAGGTAATTGGCAGGTGTATTTGCTCTGATAGAAATGAATCTGCATTCATTATCTAATAAAATACTTTTGATTGGCATTTTTAATTTTTTGTAATTCCTCCAACAGGTTACTTGATAAATATTTATGGATAACATGCATTTGCCCTTAAAACTGCCATCAATTTCAGGGTTTCGAAGCTTAGTTGGAAAAAAAGAGTTCAAACAGAAAGTACTTTTAAAACCTGTAAAAGCATCATTCATCTTCTACCACGTATAGTGGATTAAAGACAATACAGTGAGTTAATCTTGATAAGCAACCTTGAGATGTTACCAGTGCTTTCAAGCACATAAAGATACTATCGTTTCTAGCTTTTTAATTTCCAACTGAGTGGGTTACTCCTTCGTGAACCATCGGTGGTGCTGCCTCTGGGCTGCACAGTTATGGCGCAATGTTATCGTTTTAGCATCTGAACGGTCAAAATTCTTCTGATAAGGTGATGTACGTAGGGTCCACGGCACTGCACAAGCAGGCGGGCGGCTGATCACTACCTCCTCTCCTACAGCATGAGATCCCAGCTTCCGCACGGAAGTCCCCAAGGCTCCCACCACCCCTAACTTGTCCAGTGCTTCCACCCTTCCCAGGCGCTGCTCTCTCTGTCCCGACCTTTCCCGTAAACCAAGAACAGAAGTTTACCAAAAACTTCGCATACACTCTGAGAAACTCGAATTGATCCTAGCACATGCAGTTACCATAAAATATCGGATTCAATAAAACAACACTGAGTTTGAGGTGATAAGCTGTGATGCTTTGTTCTGGAAAAGGAGAGGATTAAGAGTAGTAGATATTTACGTAATGCTCAGTACCACTCTCCCAGAAATTGGAAGGCCTTGACGGCTTCACCGTTACAGCTTCCATTTAAAACAAAACCACTTCTGCTTGCCTATCTAGAAAACAACTATGCTTAAAGGCAAGAAGACATTAAAGCTACCTTCAAATATTTTGAAAGGATAACAGGATTTGTTCTGAGTTACCCTCAGAGCTTAAGTTGAGAACCAGTAGGTATAAATCAGAAAAAGAACTCAACTTCCATGTAAGAAATAATTTTTCCCTGGTCCCCATAATTACAAAGCAATACATGTCCAGTGTATAAGATTCATTAAGGACAAAAATATATATAAATCAGGAAAAAAATCCCTGTGATCCCACTGCCTAGAGGTAACAACTATTAATATTTTCAAATAATTTATTTTATGTACTGTTTAAATATAGTTGAGGTGGTTATTATATTTGCCATTTTATCTTTTTGCTTTGCCTCTCATTTTAAGCATCTTTCCATTCCGGGCAGTAGAATCCCAGTTGCTGGAGATGGCCGGAAGTTGGCCAACCATTCATTAAGAATGTCATGGGATAGGCCGAAGTGCTATAATCAGGAATGCTAGACTTTTTTACCTCTGACCTCTCTAATCTTGTGCTTCTGTGTCCCTCAAGGATCCAGGGCTATGTCTCAAAAGTCAGATATTTGATGGCAAGCTGCTCAGTGACACTTCCAAGGAATTACAGTGCCCAAGGAAATTTTAAATTTCATTACAGAATATGAGGCTCTGAGAACCATCATGCCACATCCCCATCTGTAGTACTCACTAATGAACGATAGAGCTGATCTCAATGAAAGAGAAAGGCTTGCTTGTCTCGTACAACATACAAAGTAACCTACAAAACAGTGGCTATCAGCCTTGGCTGGTGTGGCTCTGAGGATTGAGTGCCGGCCTGTGAACCAAAGGGTCGCTAGTTCGATTCCCAGTCATGACACATGCCTGGGTTGTGGGCCAGGTCCCCAGTAGGGGGTGTGTGAGAAACAACCACACATTGATGTTTCTCTCTCTTTCTCCTTCCCTTCCCCTCTCTCTAAAAATAAATAAATAAAATCTTTTAAAAATTGGCCATCAAACATTACCGCCAGAATACTGCCTCCCAGGGGACTGTTTAATATACTGTACAAGGTCTAGCACATTTCTTTCTGTGCAGCAGGAGACGTGGTTTCACATTTAATTTCATGTAGCAAATGAGTCTTTCTACTCAGAGATCCTTTCACACCTCTCCTGTCCCACGGTTGACCTGCCTAAGAGAAAAGAGACACAGAAAACCTCCACCGGAGGGACGGAGCGCTGAGCGAACACTTAGCCACAGTCAGCGTACGGCAGACCAGCGCAAAGCACAGTCGCTCCCAGGAACCAGTCCACACAGACTCCGTGTCATTGAAGATGACACCTGGAGCAACCGCAAGCAGTTAGACTAAGGGAGTGATAATGACCCTGAAAGAGCAGCAGATGTCCTAATGTAGACTGCACTGTGGGACAGGAACTCAGGCGCTAGAGTCCTGGTTTGAAATTCAAACTCTATGTCTTAGCAGAGTGTTAACTGAGGCACGAAACTAACCTTGCTGGGCTAATTTACATCATATGAATAGCACAGTATTTATACCCAGTTTAAGCTCAATACATGGCACATGTTTTTATCATCAGTACCTCTACTGCAGTAAGTTGGTTCTGTCCATTCTATGCTTTTGTCATACAGCGTTAAAGGGACCTTGGGGGAAGCACCCTATGCCCTAGGCAGTTTTTCTCAAACTGCTTTCAGTCCACAGAGCCTGTTTTTCAACCAGCAGTCTTTCTGAGAAGGACAAATAAGGGACAAACATGTTGAATCACAGGCAACAGGGTCTGTCCTGAATCCTCACCCTGTGTGAATGTGCGACTGTTCTACGGGACTTGAAGACTCAGCAGAGTATCACTTTTAAAACCACCAGTACGTAGATGCGTGAACTGTGCAGAACGCACCACCGGCCCACCCACGATTCTGGTGTCCGGAGAGGATGAACAGCTGAGAACCTCCCATCCTCTGTGCGTCACAGAACTCGGCTTCATGTGCTCACTAGGTTTCAGTGCACAGGACACCACCAAGATTTTCTGAGCTAAATTTACAGAAATGCATAAGTGAATAAATAAATGAATTCTCCCATCTAACTGTGTTCTCAGGAACAGTGAATGCCAGTGCCTGAATGAATATGTGTGTCCCCCCAAAACTGTAAAGCGGTGTCGTGTTTTTCCCACCAAGAAGTCTGCAGAATCAAGAAGCATTTTCTTTTTTTTCTTCTTCTTTTCCTTCATATCATCTGTTCATGTATCCTTGATACTCTGTGGGGCAAAAAGTGCCAGGGATTCAAAAATGATAGGGAACCGCGGAAGGAGTGGAGGGATGTAATAAAGTAGATATACCTCAAAATTTTTTTTTTAATAAAAAGGCACCAAAGTAAACTACTCTTTACACACAAGCAGCTTGATTTTTGGAAGTGAAGTCATAATGCCCTAAAAGAATTAATTTACTTCCCAAGGACAAGTAGCCGCTGATGTCCCCCAAGAGGCACTTCTGCGCTGAGATTACAGCAAATGGAAACACGAGAGCTCTGGACTGAAGAAAAAGCCATCCGGCCACTGAAGGACCACTGCCTTTTGGGCATAATGACTCTTTTCTGATTATTCAAGTTAGAATTTTCACTTAAGAAATACACAAAATAAGTTTTGAGGAACCCGGTGTAACAACAACACAATACCCCTTCCTTCCTGTCAGCATGTGTGGCCGGCACTCTCGCCTGACTCAGCCTCCCCTCTGCACCCCCATGCACGTCAGCTTTTGTTACGGGTTGGATTAGGTCCCCCAGAAGTGTGCTGAAGTGTCCCAGCACCTCAGAATGTGGCCTTATGCGGAACGTAGTCTTTACAGAGATCATCGAGTTAGAAGGAGGCCGTTAGGGCAGGCCCTCATCCACCGTGACTCACATCCTTATAGAAAGGGGAAGTTGGGCCCAGAGACACACACAGACAGCAGGGGAGTGATGTGAAGATGCAGAGAGAACGCCCTCCGCAGCCAAGGGGTGGCCCAAGGCCACCAGAAGCAAGGTGAGAGGCACCAGACAGAGCCCTCCCAGCCCTCAGGAGAGCCCCACCTGGCCGACACCTTGATTTTGGACTTCTGGTCTCTGGGACTATAAGACAATAGATTCCCATTGCGCAAGCTCCCCAGTTTGTGGTACTTTGTCATGGCCATTCTAGGACATTAATGCACTCTAGAGGCTGGGAGAGACAAAATCCCTCACTCTTCACTCCTCCCAATGCTCCTGTGGCCCGGTTGACCATATACCATAAGTGTGGACAGTGAAAGATCAGTGGAAGTCCGTTGATGCTTCTCAGTAAATGTTTGACTTAGTAGATTCAAGGATTAACAACAGAGCAGAATGATAAGCTCCAAGGGGGGTTGGGGGGCTTGTGGAGACCACCTCAGGTCCTTCAGGTCATTGGGCTGGTCCCTACAGCCCACCCCCACCCCAGAACTGCCAGACTAAGAAACACCCTCGTGGAGAAAACAAAGCCTTGCGTGTGCATAAAGCACAGCCAGAGAGCCGAGGTCTGGGTAAATGTGTGTGAGCTTGCACTACTTTGTCTTTAATTTAGGGCATGACATAGAAATCAACTGTGGCCATGCCCCACTCCCCCACCCCTCCCACCCCCCATGCATAACCAATTCCCATCCTGATGATTAGCCACTGAGGCAACAGCTCAAAGTCAGACAGAAATTTTGGCCTCAAAATTCTAAACTAAAACCTGAAAATGCTGCAACTTTCTGTCCATTGTGCAAGAAATCATTTCAAGAGTACCTGTGACGAGTGTCTTCACATTTCAGGGTTAAATAACATCTAAGTACTCATTTAGAATTCCTGGAAACTGACAGTAGAACATTTCCTTAAGAGAGTGGTTTGCAGCTGGGTAGGGGTGTGGCGGGTTTCACCCCCCAGGGACACATGGCAATGTCTGGGCACATCTCTGATTGCCACAGACAGGAAGGAAAGAAATGCTACTGGTGGCCAGTGGGTAGCAGTCCAGAGATGCTTCTAACCACCCTACAATGCACAGAAGGTCTTCTCAAACAAATGATTACCCAGCCCCAAATGCCAACACTTCCAAAGCTAAGAAATCCTGCTCTATGGTATAGTGCAGCTTTAAAAAAATACATTCGATTTTGCTATGAGCACAAAAGCAATAAAATGGCTCACTAAAAAAGTGTGTGTGGTGTCCTGAATTCTACTGAGAATTCAAAACACAGAAGAGTAGAAATGAACAGCAAAGGGGCGGGACGAGAAGAGCAACGCTCAGTAAGTAGGAGTCCACCCGAAGTGGGGAACTGGCCAGGCCCAGCCTGAACCCACCACTGGGCGTCCACGTGGGGGTCACTCAGTTTGTGAATGCGTGTTTAACCATGGCAGCTGGCAGGGCTGTGCAGCCTCCTCGACAAACACGTTCATCAATGTGTAAAGCCCCCATTCTTCAGAAACATTTCTGAGACAATATATGAAATCCATTTTCTCCTGATTTCACTTGAAGATGAGTCACACAAGATGCTAGCTATATGCTTGATTTTGGGCTTTTAAATAGTGAGAGCGGCTATTGGAAAAAATTACAGGGTAGGAAAGGCAGACAAAGGCACTAAAAAGACTCTGAATCATTCTGATTTTTTATGGGAAGTGGGGGAAGGCCATCCAGCTTAACCAATTTACACCATTTTGCTTGAGAAAATAAACATATACATCATGCTGACAATTTTATGCCATGTTTCACACACTGGAATTAAAAACAGTTTCAGGAAAACATTTGGAAAAATAGAAAAGGGAAGGAATAAAGTGAAATGGCAGAGAACCATTAGCTGTTGAAGTACATCTATTACCAGTCAAGGTAAATAACCTAATGAAGTTTTCCTTGGTTCGGTGAATAATTCCTTCCCCAATCTAGTTACCTGTGTGTGCACTGAATCACAGGAAGAACTGAGTTACTCTCAAAGACCCACACATCTTACCGGGACAGACACTTCATATCCACAAAGAAAATCCTATACTAAACAAAGAAGTCACTAGGTTTGCTCTGAGAGCACATGTGAAATTTGGAGAATTTTTTAAAGGGAATTTAAAATGTTATATTACACAAGGAAATTTACAAAGGCAAGCCTGTGTTGGGGACCACTCTGTGTGGTCTTGGGGACTGTAGCCCCGAGACAGCAGGCCTTGAAAGAGGCCAGTAAGTCTCCCTGGAAAAGCAGGAAACGCAGGTGGCAGACAGGACCTGACTCTAGTACCGAGGGTTCCCGTGGGAAATCAGGTCTGATAAATACATCGTATCCTTTGAGGCTTGCTCTGCTTTGTATGGCTCTGTTGATATAAACTGGATGTTTAAGTTCAAGGCATAAGGGTAAACTCCTTATCTCATGAAACACATCTTAAAGACCCTCTGGCATCAGCATGACTAACAGACCCTGACCTGAGGCAGATCTCTGTGTTCCTACCATGGTTATCTATAGATAATGCCAGTTGTTGTGTGACTGTAGCCCTTTGACATTGACTGATGAGCTATGCGTGTATGCTGCGCACACCCACACATACCATTCCCAATAAAAGCCGTCTGGGAGAAGGGCTTGGGGCGTGCCCCACTAGAGGGAATCGTTACTCCCTTTCCCGCCAGAACAACAAGACTGTGTCCGGGATGATTTATTCTCACCCACGGCAGCTTGGAGAGCTCTGAGGAATAGAGTTCCTCCCACAACCCTGAATTTTGAGTTAATGATCACTCTAAGATTTCAGGAACATTAAAAGATGGGCATATGCATTTTCTCCTTTTCAACAAGCACGTACACAACAAAAGAAATAGTTCTTCATGGAAGTATACCTATAGTTTGCACATTATTCATGGTAAGCCTCACTTATTAGACTTCAATAATTTGTATTTGATGATAATTTAGAGCTGGGCTGAAGCTGACTTGACTGAGCAAAGCTTTAGAAAACATGAGATTTGTTAATAGTATAAACGAGATAACAAAATTTAAAAAGCCTCTGTCATAAGTGTGAATTAAATCGTTTTTCTCCACTTGTTAAATAGATCCCCTAAAAGACTGCTCTAGCCAGGCACCAACACATTCTCAAAAGGAGGAAAGAAGGAGGGAGGAAGAGAGAGAGGAAGAGAAACAAGGGTGGCAACACTTAATATTTATTGTTGTTCTTTGCCAGACAGTGTGTTGAGGACTTAATATTTTTTTTGCATTAAATGCTTATAGTAAAGAATAACCTTATGAGAGAGATAGTGTTACAGGTCTAGGAACCCTTATCTTCACTTCCAAAATCTAAAAGAATCTGAAAACTGACAGGGTTTTTTGTTTGTTTGGGGGGGTTCTTAAACTCATTTACTGATAAAGTTTGACCTGACTGGTTTTGGCCACAAGCCCTGAGCCAAAGCGACGTGAGGTTTTTCCTGAGTGCATCGCACCTGGCAGGGCTGCTCAAAGGTTTTGCTGCAGAGCGATGAATGGGGTGGATTATGGGGTCTGTCCCTGGCCCCACTGAGGAGGAATGTGTGAGACTGCTCTCTATTACCTGTCTAAATTCTCAACTCAAAAACACATTGGACCCCTGGGGCTTCAGATATGGGGTGTGGACTGTGGGCTGTCCCTGCCCCAGAGGCCATAACCTCTGGAGCCTGGCCAAGGTCACACCTGGAGTGAGTGAGTGAGTGTGCAGTGGGGACAGGATCAGCCTCCGATATCTGGCTCCAGAGCCCACAATGTAGTCGGCAGTTGCTGGAGTGACTCTCCAGGCTTTGGAAGTATGACTTGTTAATGAAAGGGATAAAACCACATGCAAATAAATGATGGTTTTAACTCATATAACTCATTTATTAAGGATTCTAAAGGAATGAATTTACCATCCTTAAGAAGCATATAAGTGGCCGACCCTCACTCACCCTTTTCTGGCTTTCTTCCTTGCTGCCCATCTCTTGAATCTTCTCCAAAATGGCCTCCTCTGTGGACCCAGCTGCGCCCCCACAGCCCCCAAGGAGGGCTGCGATTCTCTCCCTGAATGAGGAGTACTGGCTTTGCGAGGCTGCAGCTGCGTCCAGACTGGCCTTCACACTTTTCTCCAACTCGCAAGAGCTTGTCTTCAAGAGGCTCAGCTCCTGCTTCGAGGCATCCCAGGCCCGCTGGCCAGCAAGCAGCCTCTCTCGGAAGATTTTAACTTCCCTTTCCAGGGCTTCTTTTGCTTCTATGGCACTGAGCAAGTCCTAAAACAATCACATAAAGTGAACACAAAAACATTAGCAGCCAACGAGGGGTACCTACATTTGCTTTTCAAGGAATTAAGGTTAAATCCTCATTCCATTTTTACAATCTAAATTTCCTGCCATCTCTTTATAAAGGCATTGCATTGTAAAAGCTATGTCAGGTCAATTTAGGTGTCTAAAAAAGAGAAGAGACATAACATCAGGGCTAGGAAATAAAGAAAACTGATACATGAGCCTTTTATATGTGGACTTCCAGAAAGAGTTAATACTGAATTAAAAACAAATTGTTAACTGACGCACTTAGTAGATTCGATCCATATCTAGTGCTGTGTGTTCTCGAGTTGGGTATACAGGGAAACTGATTTTGAATAAACAGCAAACCCTCAGAGTCCTAATCCGACACTAAAAATTATTTGAACAGAGGTGTCTCTTTAATACTATTCTAAAGGATAGACTAGCATTCTCACAGAAACATCACTGCAAAAACAAGAATAAGGTCTTGCATTCAATATTCAGTGACTGGGTGGCCTCTTTCTCATAAAGACTAATGAAAACTGATAGGACCTGAAGAAGGGGGGCAGAAGCAGCTAGTCATGTGGTGGCTGGGAGGATTCCAAGTAGAGGGAGATAAACTGCCTCACTGAAAATAATAATGTTAAGGAATGCTGTATGTATTATTAGGCTCATAAATATAATGAAGGGCATAGGAAAGGTTAGCTGCCCACCCCCTTCTATTTACCGTCATCTAGAATGGTCCAAAGAGACCTAAAAGGGCATATTTAAAATTCACGAAGAAAAAACAACAGTTGTTGATATCAAGTTCCAAAATACATGAGTTCACCTGAAATAAGAGTAAGCAGTTGGGTAACCAGTACTGCTATAGTATTGAAGCCTACTTAACTAACCAAGATATTTTGTTTTTTTATTAAAAATAGTATGTCAGTGTCAAAAACAGCCAAAAAGAAACACTATCTTCGAGTAACAGGTTCTACATCTAAACTAACCAGTAATATTTCACTTTCAGGCTGCTGGTTAAAGTGCAATCATCTCTTCTGCATTAAAATCAAACTTTAAAAGAAATTTAACTTTTCCAACAGCATGAAGGCAGGGAAAAAATTACTTAAAATGCTACTTCCTACTTTTTATTTATTTTTTAATAAAAAGAGAATGACTCCTTTTTATTTTTATTTTAAAAAAATAAAAACAGAAAATGTCTGGCTTTTTTTTTCCTTCTGGAGATTTTTTTTTTAATCATGGAAGTCTGAGGCATCAATTTGAAATAAAAGCCATTGAGTGGGTGGGTAGTTAGAGAAGGCTGTCCTATCCAGGGACGTAATAACTGAACTAATTATGGAAACTATGTTGTGAAATGCTTTGCTTTTCATGGCCCTGGCAACAACTTCAGATCCCCATTCCATTTCCAAACTAGTCCTCTTTGCAAAGAAGCCCCACTGCAGCCACTGATTATTAAAGTTTGGCCCTTAAAGTAGAGTCAAGGGCCCTTTTTCCCAAATACAACATTTTAACGCTTTACAGGTTTCTCTTCAAGTAGTGACACAATAGCTGCTCCATTACAGTAACCAGGATGGTGGTGACAAATGAGGCCTGTATTTTACTCGGAAACTATAATCCTAATGTGTGGTTAGAAAACTGAAGTCCTAAATTTGATGATGCAGAGGGAAAAATTAATTCTAGTCCCCTAGGTTCTAAAACCTTATAGAATATTGCATATTAATTTTTGTATTGAAAGAACACCCCTGATGCAAAATAGGAGAGTTTCCATGCCAATAAAGTGATATGTTTTGTAAATACCATGTATTTACAAAAGGTCCTAAAGAATACACAAAAAATATTGCAGACACTTGACTACTATACACTTACTATCAGCTGGCAGTAAACTAACCAACTGGCAGTTACACCAGGTGACCAATAAACACAGCCACGGTATTTCAGCTACAAGGAATTTTTCAACCCAACATCAGGCTATTGTCTCACTGCCGTAGAGACAAAGGCCAAAACAGTCCTCTGACAAACCCACAGCACCGACGCATGTCCAGAGAAGATCAGGAAATTCATCTGTGACCACAGAGTATAGTAGCACACGGCTGCGGGTCAGGTTTCTCTTTTAGACACATCATAGCCCAGTGAACTATTCAGTTTTTCACAGGAAATGCAGGCCTGGGGAGTCAGGGACCAGGCCTTGGGAACAGCCGCTCTCCGGAGCTCTGAATAAGCTCTTCAGCACACAGTGGTGCTGGGTTGATCTGCTGGACACAGATGGCCCCAGACTGCAGATGCAATTAGCTGTAGAGCTCTCGGGAGGAAGCAGCCAGCACGGAGTCTGGTTGCGTGGCTACCTCAAGGATACACTGAAGTAATGTGACACGGGTGTCATTGGCCAGGACCTGGAGACTGCTGTCAGGCCACGCTGACATGCAGAAGAGAAGCAAATCGCTCCCTCTCAGCGAAATCGAGGCTGACCTCCACGGAGAAGGTCACATTCATGAATGAGGGCAGGCCCTGCAGAGACAGGGACTGGGATCCCTTTACTAAAATGTTACATTAACAAATCTTGAGATCCAGTCCTACTAATACTACAAATGAATAACTGTCCTTTTGCAATTACTTTTAACAAAGACGGTGGTAAATAACATGATTTAGGAATTCATTTTAGTTTTTTAATAAATGAATACCTGTATTAACTCCTAATTAAATGTATTAAGTAATGAAACCACTGAAAGGTTTGTGGGGGGGGGGGATTTGATTTTTTATCAAATTTTTTTCTATTAATATTTATCCCCTTATAACCTCTTCGACCTCCACCCCCTTTTCCCCCTGCAGTCACCACACTGTTGTACATGTCCATAAGTCTTTCCAAAGTTTTGTGTTTTTAAAGGATGGTTGATTCCTATTATAATGTTTCTAACTATTATATGGATTTGGATACACATGAGGTCAAATTGCCTCTCAACAATACAATGAGTAATTGTCAGGGTGGAAAATCTCTGGCTCTAGCTCCCTTCGTCCAACCCTAGACAAATTGTGTGGAAGTAAAAACCAGTTGGCTACTTCTGCCTACTGCAGTTAAGGTGGACAAATAAACTCAGAAATTTCCCCAAACAGGCACATCATACATTGCTGGCAGAAGGTGAGTAGGTAGAATAGGTACATAATCACACCAAAATACATAACAAAATTTAATATGCACATTTCCTGCAGTCCTGCAATTCCAGTCCTAACATATACCTGTAGAGTACTGAATATGGAAAACAAGGTGTGTGCGAAGTTATTCAATTATGAGATAGCAGAGGATTAGGTACTACACACATACTCATTGGTACTGGTGCGACTGGTTGAACAGATAGGAGACATCCATCCCACAGAACATTGTGTAGTCTTAAAAAGACCTGAAGAAGCTTTTTATACACTACAGGAAAAGCTCTCCAAGACGGAGTAAAAAGAGTCAGGTGCCTAACGAAGTGTCTAGTGCGGTTTGTGCCTGCATAACAAGAGACTCTCTCCACCATTATGCACAGGCAACAGCCAACTCTAATCATCTCTGGAGCGGGGAACTGTAGCCGCTGGGCAGAAGTGGGAGGAAAGTGTGACAGAATGGTGGCAACTCTAAAAACACCCAGGGAATCTCGGTCCATTTAAACTTCTGTTAATAGTGGTATGAACACACACACACACACACACACACACACTGAACTTAGCCTGCATTAGTAGTAAAGAATCTGGAATAAGGGAGGTGATGTCCTCCTATTTCCATTCCCCTTGAACAAAACCAAACCTGAAGTTTGCACTTGGTGCTGGGATACAAATTTCAAGGCAGGTAAAGCCCTCCTAGAGCAGTGCTATTCAAAATGTGAATAACACACTGGTGTACCTCCTACAACTGTGTGTTCCCCATCCTAACAAGATAACTTCAGAAATTAAGGGGAAGAGTTCAGTAATTTCTATAGCAATTTGACATTGATTTTTTGTTTACTGTACCAACTCGTTTAAATAACTTTATGAGATTATTATATCATAGTATAAGGCTTATTCATCACTTAGGTGAAACACAAGTAGCTCAGATCTACTTCCAGGTATTATCAGGAAACCTTCTGTGGATGAGAACACCAACATCAGTGTTGAGCAGGTACAGAACCCCCGGGGTCTGCAGAACTGATGGGTAGGCAGCAAGTGCATGAGCTGTGTGTCTGTTGTGCAAACAGGGACATGTATCACGTGAGAGTTTAAGGTTCTTTAGCCAACTATTATCCAAAAGTAAAAAGTATGTCAAACCCAGACCATTTCTTTCATCAAAGGAATGTAAATTTCCATCAAAAGATCATTTAAATCTAACTGTACCTTTACACAATAAACTGACAGAAATGTCTACAGATGAATAATTGAAGATGGATTTTGAAGACACATGTGTTTTATTTTAGATACAAGTTACAAATAAATGTAGTAAGCTTGCTGAAATTGCTTTTTAAAAACCTCTCCCAGTGTCAACAACTCTTTGAGACTCGTTTTCCACTGTAAGTGCTTTAAAAGCAAAACAGAGGAACTGGTTAATACACACTGGCCCTTGCAAGTAGCACTGCCATGGATCCGGCCAAGACGACACAGGTTTACAAGTAAGGAGAGAGCTCGTTATCACAAGAAAACTTTCACTCAGCGCGAGCATGCAGGCCTGGCAGACCAGGGAGTCCAGTCCTCACTTTTGGCTCAGGTGTGACTGCAGAGTGACAGCCAGCTATGAGCACAGTGGCGCTCTCGGCAGCAGCCCTGCGCGCACACTTCCCAAGAGGAATGTGCACACGTTACATAACTCTGTTCCCCGTGCTTATTCTGATTATATTTATTGAGTGTCTTCTTATGTCTGTGGCTTCTGACTTTTAATATCTAGGCTTAGGCCTTTTTGTGTCTTAAATAATTTTTTCTATGATTTCATTCAATTGATTTCTTTATGAAAGTATTGGTCAGCAACAGATTGTAAATAAAGAAAAAGTGATCTTTCCCACGGATAGTTTGAGGAAAGCTGTACTAGAGAACATTTAGAGTTCAGAAGGGAGAATGGTGAAAGTCTTGAAACCCTGTTCCAAGAGGAGACAGTAAGGAACCGGAATGTGAATCCCATGGACACTTTAAGGAACTGAAAGATGATCACACAGGAGGAGAAGAGGCCTGTTCTGCACAGGCTCAGTATCTACTGGGGTGGGAGCTGTATTATAATGCTTGGCTTCGAAATAAGTCACCAGCCTTAATAGTGAAAATTCGGCTTAAGTTTGAAATTCTCATTATTGACAAACTCAGCCCAAGTCAACAAAGAATATAGCTGCCCATGAGTCCGGGGGCACCCCGTCCCTGCTCTGTCCTGCACTGGTCAGAGTGCACCCGGAGGACCATGGACAGTTCCCAGCTGGAACTTTTAAGAGGGACTTCATCAAAATGGAATGGGTTCCGCATCACATGCTAAGATTAAACCCATAATAAAAATACTTAGGCAATCACTTTATTGTAAATGCTGTTTTAATTTATTTTAAATGTGTGGGTGGAACCTAACAGCAAAGATTTGACGACTTAATTATAGTTACAGAGCAGAAGTAAATATTACAAATCTTGACGATGTAAATACCATCATATAAAAAAATGGGAAATAGAAAGAGAGGAGTAAAACGTAGGAGGCACTAAGTTCCTCAGATTTTATAGCAGAAAGCCTAAAGATACTATCACAGATTGTTGAATCAGAAACAGAAATATATTAAAGTCTTAATGGTAATTATCAGAACTTAAAACAAGAGTATAGGACTAAGGCTAGAAGCGGAAGGAGAGAGGATCTGAAATTTTACATTGGCATCTTGTTGACAGTTTTAGTTTTTATAACATGAGCAGATATTATTTTAGTAGTTTATTTTCATTTTAATGCCTTGCCCAGAGGCTAGAATTCTCCCA
>PVIA01015308.1:0-23222 GCA_004024845.1 Tonatia bakeri
TAAGATTTTATTTATTTATTTTTAGAGAGGGAAGGGAAGGAGAGGGAGAGAGAGGGAGAGAGATAGAGACAGAGACATCAATGTGCGGTTGCTGGGGGCCATGGCCTGCAACCTAGGCATGTGCCCTGACTGGGAATCGAACCTGCGATGCCTGGTTCGCAGCCCGCGCTCAATCCACTGAGCTACACCCGCCAGGGCGTTACATGCTATTTTTTAACATGGCAGTAAGGGGTTTTTTTTTTTTACTTTTTATCTGAATGAGTTGATTTAAGAAAAAAGTAAATGATAATACAGGTATATGCATATATGACAAAAAGTGTGAAGTGCTATGCAAATAAGGGAAATTGTTCTTTAGTGGACTGGGATCATTTATCAGATAAGGCTTGGCTGGAGCGACACAAGGCCAGGGGTCAAACAATGATCTTCATTCCTTCCCCGACACTGTCTGCAAAAATTATGCAAAAGGTGTTGTTTTTAAGAGAGGATCAAACTTTTCCGCAGATTCTTACAGAACTCTGTGACCCAAACATGATCACTGACTTCACGAACTGCTGCGAGTCAGCTGCTTCTGTTCCAGTTCCACTGCTCACCGAGGAAGCTCTGACTCGGGTTTACTGGGAATGCAAATTACTAATTGCCCAGATCCCTTGACTGTAGGAAGGCAGTCTTCTGGATAGGAGATTCAAAAGGTCTGGTTACTGGAAATGCAGGCCTCACTGAAAATGAGTAAATTGGCATCTGGTTTCCAAATTGGTCTCATGAAATTGGTCCAGCCTGAGTCTGTCTCATATGACCTGATATGTGTTTCAGCTTAAGCACAAAGAACCAGTCTTGGACGTGGGGTCTCTGTCTGAGGGCAGGGGTGGGAGTCTTATGTAGGTGTCATCCTTAGAGCCCAGCACAGAGCGTGCCACGGGTGGACAGGCCATAGGCATCTTGGTAATTAAAATACATGAAACAAAAGCTATTGATGCACAGTAGGGAGGGGTGTAGTTGCCACACGAACACAGGGATGCCATTCGTCTGTGGCAGCATTTCCTTGGGTCACTGAGACAAGGAAGCGTTACCCAAGAAGTGAAGATTAGCACTGTTTTTTAATGAGTTTTAGTGCAGAATACAAAGCAAGATGCTAGCTGGGGCCTCAGTGCCAACACAGCGGTAAACGATGACTTCTCTCCTCGTAAAGGCAAGTTGCAAAAGTGTATCAGAAAGCCGTCCTGAAGCTGGTAGTATTGTTGCAGTTTCAAAAGCTTTCCTTGTTGCAGTTTCAAAAGCTTTCCGTCCATATGCCCTTCACCCCACACCCAACCAAAAGGAATTCAAATTCTGGGACTTTCTTGATCCAAGAGATTTTGTGGGAGAATGTCTCCTTCAAGATGTTTAGAGGGCAAGGGTCATTTTTCCTAGGTTCCGTTGTTGATCTTGTTGAACTTTACGTCACTGGGTGGATAAGGAAGCCAGCGTGGCTCTTTATGAGTTCTTCTGAGGAACTTTGACCGTGACCTGTAAGAGGAGTGCAGAGAAGTTCTTAGATGCTCCTGCTGACCTGTAGGCCCCCTCAGCCAGGTGCTGCCGAGTGCGAGCAGGGGGCTTCCCTCCCTCCTCACACCTGCCAACCCCAGGAACCACCAGGGCTGTGTTCAGTGTGACATCACGCTCTGCCTCATCGGTCCCAGTCAGTTTTGATTGTCACAGGACTGGGGACAGGGTGGGAATTCCTACTGACACCTGGAGGAGCCAGGGATGCTGCCCGACAGTCCTGGACCGCACAGGACAGACCCCGCAACAAAGAACTATCCCAGCCCACATGTCAATAGTGCCGGGGTTGAGAGACCCTAATCCGGATCTGTGTTTCCCTCCACAAGAATCAAAGGGGGAAATACCACTGTGTGAAGCCTGCAGGCGTCTCACTGTGCTAAGTGGGAAGATTCTGGGCTCAGATGGCTTTCGGGTTGAATCCCAGCCCCCCCTCCTGGGCCAGTCCTTCACCTCCCCCCGCCGTGCTTCCTCATCTGTAAAATGGGGTAACCACGGTGTCTGCTTCTTGAGGTGGTTGTGCGCATTAGTCAAGGTGGCAGACATCGGAAAGTCTAGCACAGACTCTGGTACAACATAAGCACTCAGTCAAAATGAGTTTAAAAGAAGCAATTTTCTCATTGGCCCCCCCTTGACTTCTCTCCTGAAAAATCCCTATTTTTGTCAGTATCATCCCTTGAGCTCCAAAGCTCAGGATACAGGAATCTTTTTCACGAGTGCTAAGCACACTGCCTGGCACCGTGTGGGTGCTGGGCTGACGAACCGAGCCCGGCCACTTCTTTCTTCCAAAGCCTTCTCCTCTCCTCCCCATCTCCGTTCCCCAGGCCTTCGGCATCACAGCTGTTACGTCAGGATTCCTCCATGAAGCACCTCAGCTCAAGCTTCCTCTTCTCAGGTCCCCCTCGCCCCCGGCCCCCCCGGCCTCCAGTCCACCCATAGATACTGCGGTTCATCGGCTCAGGCCTCCGCCTCCCCAGCCCCTCCCTCCACACCTAAATAACCCCGTCCACAACTGCTGTTTGATAAACCGTTACAGGCCAGTGACATGTCAATGTCAACTTCAAATCTGGGTCTGGCTTCCTGTAGAGATGGGGAAGTCGGCTATAAACAAGTATGTTTATTTGTTCAGTGAGCCTCCTGAGAACATGGGTGTGTCTTCTCAGACCTTCACCCTCAGACTCCCCACTGCAGGACTGAGCGGGGACCGCTGCCCTCTCTCGCCCTGCCCGCTGCCCCACCGCTCTGCCTGCCCCGAGCCTTCCCTGCCAGTGCTGGGGAAGCCCAGCTTGGCCCTTTCTCTTTCCTTTATAGACCACCTGTGAGAACATTTCCTGGTTAAACTGCAATTTGTATTCGTTGTAGAGAGAAAATCTCTTTCACTTCAGTGTGTATTTCCTGTCTTGTTCGTATTTATAAATGAAGCCCTCTGGGTATCTGTGTATGTGCAGATACAGTTTTTGAATTGGACTTATACTGCATATATTACTTTGTATCCTGCTTTTTTACTCTAAAGAATGAGCACTTTCCAAATCAAATATCCTACAAAAATATTCTAATGACTATTTAGTACTCTGTGATTGGGATGCTCCCTAATTTACTGAACATTTGTGTTACATCCGATGTTTCCCTCTTAAGAGAGATAATGCTGTGATAAATATTTATGGAAATGAGGCTTTCTTTGTTTTTCTGAAGTTCTCAGGCTATATATTCCTATCGCTGAAATTGCAAAATCAGTTTGGGTATGGATATGGGTCCACTGATGGCCCTTGATAATCTAATGCCTCGTAACTGTTCTTATTAGATTTTCCTTGCTGCTTCGGCCCACTGGGATCTTTCCTTCTGCTCAGGTTCTGTAGAACTTGGCATATAATGAAGCCCAGCAAGACTGTGTAGGCTGGGTGGCAGCCCCGTCTCCAGTTCTTTCTCGCGCGTTTTGGCCCTATTTTATAGCATCTCTGGCATAAAACAAGACACCAGCAGTAGCACCGATAGACTGTCATGGGGGAGGGGCCGAGAAGGCAGCGGCACTCACGGTTTTCACTTCAGTGTACGCCTGCAGGCCGTACTCTCCCAGCTCCCGGCCATTCCCAGACATCTTGTAGCCCCCAAAGGGCGACTGGGCCCCGAACACATCGTAGCAGTTGACCCTACAATTTGAAACAAGGTTTCAGTAGTCACTCTCCGGGGATGTGTCGTACCACCACCCCCACCCCCCGTGGACTTCCTGTGTTGCTCCAAAATTTCAGAGAAAAAATGGATGGGAGGAACCACAGTAATAACCAGCCACGTAGGAGCTGAAAGCAACTCCACGCAGTAAAGCCACAGGTCACTTTCGTCCTTCATGATGTGGTCGCAGGTGGGCGTCAGTAGCAGGGAGCACCACGTGGCTGCACCTCACTTTAATAATTCCTTTTGGGAATTAGCTGCTAAGCTTTCTTTTGCAATTTTTAAAAAGTCATGAAATTTTAATTGAATTTAAAACTCACCATTTTAAGGTGTACAATTCAGTGTTTTATAGCCTATTTACAGTGTTGTCCAAACTATTACCACTAAGTAATTCCAGAATATTTTTATCACCACAAAGAGAAACCCTGGACCCCTCATTCTTCTCCCCTCCCCCAGCCCCTGGCGGCCATTGTTAATCTGCCTCCGACTCTGTGGATCTGCCTGTTCTGGACATTTCCTGCAGGTGGAACCACACAGTATGTGCCCTTGGGTGCCTGGCTTCTCCCACTCAGTCTCATGTTTTCAAGATTCAGCTTCGTTGTAGCAGGTGTCAGCACTTCTTTCCTGTTTGGGGCCAAATAGCATTTCTGTGCTCGGAGACCGCATTATGTTTATCCGTTCCTCAGCTGGTGGACCTGTAGGTTGTTTCCGCCTTTTGACTGGTGTGAATGATCTGCTGTGAGCATGAACACTCGGGTCCACTTTTCTGTGTGGATGTATATTTCTGTTTCCCTTGGGTATACATCCAGGAGTGGAATTGCTGGGTCCTCTGGTAATTCTGTTTAACTTAACCGAGGAATTACCAGACCGTTTTCCTATGGCTGCAACATTTTACACTCCCACCAGCAATACGTGAGGGTTCAGATTTCTCCACGTCCTCAGCAACACTTGGTATTTTCTGGGTTTTAAAATTACCACCATCCTCATGAGTGCAAAGAAGGTGCTAAGCTTTAAGATCATGTGACGGGAGCTTTAGCTCTGGTCTCCCGCCCTCATCCCAGCTCGGTGAGGAGCCCCCAGTCATCTGTGTGCTTGCCCACGAGCAGCTGCACCGGCACGTGCACTGGAGGTGAGGAGGCAGGAAGGCTGTCATCTACCTGCTGTGCCACACGCACACTGAGCCAGGAGCAGCTGGGCCAGTACCCCAAATTCTGGGATGTGAGCACTGGATTCTGGAAGACCCTGGCTTTAAGGATCCCTGCCTGGGAGTGAGGGGCTGCTGGAGGGCTCTTACCACACAGTGCCCGCCTGGAGTGCTTGGGACAGATAATTGGCTTTGTCCAAGTCCTTTGTGAAGACAGCCGCAGCCAGCCCATACTTGGAATTGTTGGCTCTCCCAACGACTTCCTCTATGGTCTTGAACTTCAGGATCTGCATCACTGGCCCAAAGATCTGTGAGAGAGCAGAGAGGGAGGGAGTGGCAGACATGGAACCACCTGCTGTCCAGCTTTCACAGTGCTGCACAGACAATTCCAGGCGTGGTAACGAGTCCCTAGACATGCCCGACAGTCCCAGGGGAAGACGACAGCTCCCAAGCTCACTGAAACACAAAAGGAAGGAGGCTAGTGGGGACTGGTTACCTTCCACGTGCCATGGGCTTTGCATACCGTGTCTCACTTCTAAACAATTCTGCAGCGTTTGCATTACTGGCATGTTACACATAGCTTTAGTGTCAAAAAATTTAAGTCTGTCATTCAGCAAGGCATACACTGGATGTTGAACAAACAACTGGGAACAAAATACAGTCTCTGCTCTTAAAACATTCCAGGTTTTTCTTATACTTTCCCTGCCCTGTTCCTGGAATGAGCCATTTCCTCCAGGAATCCTGGTTCCCTTCAGTGAAGAATGGGGTTTAGAAACCCAGATGTGGGAGCTACATGTGCTTGTTGCTCTCGGGGGGCGGCTGCTCTTGGCCCTCTCGGGGGGGGGGGCCGGGGGGCTGCCAGTGATCATAATGCAGTCAGGTGGTTAGAACGTAAGCACTCTGAGCAGTGTGACGAGTGTCAGAGCCAGCCCCCAGAGGACCTGCCCGGCTGAGGGGGTGGTGGGGAGGAGGGGCATCTGGGACGGCCCAACGGGACTGACAGTTGAGCTGTGACACAGGAGCAGCAGCTGGCCAAACCAGAGTGGGGTGAGGACCAGGGAGGAGGGCACCGGAGTTCCAGGACACCACAAGAACACTCAGTGTCTCTTCTCATGAAATCCCAAAAAGAAGCTAGGGCTTCAGGAGGAGATGGCTGATTCAAGACCGGAAAGTGTCACGACAGAGGTAGGAGAAAACTGCCGGGAGCTGCCTGTGGTTGGGGCTGTGACTGTGAGCCACCTGGATGCCTCCGGCGCTGGCAAAGCAGGGGTGCGACACCCCCACCCTTCCAGAAAATCGAAATTTGAGATTTACCAAAAAAGCACCAAAGTATTCATGAGGGGAAAGAAGGCAGAACTCTGTTGGACTTTCTTACCCTGATTTTGCATTTCAATATTATTTTACTTTGAATTATACATGAAAGGGAGTGACACCATAATACTTTCCCTGACAGGGCTGCTACAGGGCTTACTCCAGCTGCGGGAAGTGGGGTAAAGGCAGAGAACGTGTTTTGGCTATCTCTGGCTCTCCAGGGTCTACAGAGAGCCTGGCACATAGTAGGCACTCAATAAATATTTGTGACATGAACGAATGAGACAGAGGGGCTGCCCCATGTTCATGGTGAGTGAACCATGATCTCCCCAAGGGGGAGAACACCAAAGGGAGTCTCGCCACGTGGGGAAGTCAGTCCTTTAGTCCAGTCCGATGCCCAGCTCATGTGAAGACCACAAGAAAGGCTGGGCGACGTCATTCCTTGGACATGGCTTGCAGGGACCAGAACACAATGGGCCTGTGGGCAGTGCCAGGATGTAGATGTTCTTCCCGACTGGGTCGCCATGAGAGGCTGAAGAGGAGACTGACAAGACCAGAGTGAATTGTAAACACCTTATCCTAGGCAGAGAGCCAGAGTGCTCCCAAAGCCAGCTGCTGGGTCACAGTGTCAAGATGCCGGACTGGACTGTCTGCTTCTAGGAACATTGCCGTTCCTGGCCCTGTGCTCACCTCCTCCTTTGCGATGGTCATACCATCTTGCACGTCCCCAAACACAGTGGGCTGGATGAAGTAGCCACGGTCAGCAGCCGCCCCTCCACCGCACAGCAGCTTTGCCCCCTCCTGCTTCCCAGACTCGATGTAGCCGAGGATCTTCTTAAACTGAGTTTCATCCACCTGTGGGAGAAGGAGCCCGGCGTTACAGAGATGCTGGAGCCAGACCTCTCCCAGCTTCAGGCTAGGAGCCACCCTGGCAAGGAGACGACTGGGAAATGGGCCAAGGCCAATGAGTAAGCAAGACTCAGGGAGGAAGTACAAAGGGCCAGTAAATAAAAGAAAAAGTTCGACAACCCCTTTAGCCCTCAAAAAATGCATAGCAAACCCATTGTTTTTGTTTCTCAACTATGAAATTACTAAAAATTTAAAAGAGTAAGAAAATACATTGATGGCAAGAGTATGCTACATGCACAGTAATATTCATACACTGTTAGGAGGACTGACAAATATGTTCTATGTCATTATCTCAGTTTTCAAAAAAGAGGACTGGAAACTGGTACAGCTCTTTTTGGCCAGTAGTTCATTAACATCAATCAAAAACTAAAGCTCACACCCTTGGATCCAGCTCCTTACCTTCCAGGAGCTTATTCTGCATTTTACAAAGGGACCCGGACAAGGATGTTCACCGGGGAGCACCTCGTAAGAGCCCCGAACGGAAACAGAGCTAAGCACCCGTGAGTAAAGGGGCCAGTCAGTACGAGCACGGCACACCGCATGCCGTGCTGTCGTCGATGACAGACCTGTGATGACTGACACACGCCATGTATTCTGTACCCCTGTTTTGTTAAAACGGACACCCAGGAACCTCACTCCGTGTGAGGGTGACGGCCCATGGGGAAGGATGTGGATGGGGGCCAGGGGGGTCTTACATTTTAAACACTGTTAAATTAAATTCGTATACAAATGTGTATTCCCTTAACAATTACATAAAGAAAACAAGAGAGAAAAAGAGATGTGGAGATCCATAGCAGGACCACTCAGAACAGCCCAGAAGTGGAGACCCTCCGAGGGTCAAGGCCTCCACCCCGCTCCCCGGAGAGAACCGTGGTCAATGGATCTGCACATGTCCTTTCTGGCAGGTGCCCAGGGTCCAGGCACCAAGCATTCCCCTTCGCACAGCCACTCCTAGTATTTCCTATACAGATGCAATTGTCACTCATCTGCACTCCACGGCCAGGGCACCCTGTGAGTCATAAGGGCAGATGTTAAGGGTGAGTGTTAAGAATATGTTAAGAGAGTGTTAAGGTGTTAAGAATGACATCTCAGAGAGGGCATGTGGCTTCTCACGGACACACAGCTGTACATGGCAGAACTGAGACTCGAAGCCCTGCCTGCCTGACTCTGAGGGCCTTTCCCACCTCCCCATGCTGGTTCCAGACACCCAGACCCACCTGCGGCCCCTGCTCAGTCTGGCTGTCAAAGGGATTCCCCACCACCCGAGACTTGGCCCGGGTGACGCTCCGCTCCACAAACTCGGCGTAAACATCCTCCTGCACGAAGGTCCGGGAGCCTGCACAGCAGCACTGGCCCTGGTTGAAGAACAGGGCGAAGTGGGCCTGCTCCACGGCCCAGTCCACTGGGGAGCAGAGAGACAGCTGTCAGGAGAGAAGGATGACCCTGGCCCCAGGGGCTGCCTTCCCCGTTAGTCCATTCACGCCACCGACAAGCCTGCTGGGGGCCAGGCCATGTGCCAGAACAAGAAGGCCCTGATCTCTCCCTCCCACGCTCATGGCGGCCACAATGCACAGTGGTAACAGAGCCAAGGGCGGCTGGGGGACCGACCCAGGCAGCCTCAGGTGGTGGGAAAGGTGGCCCCAGAAAGGGCAAACCTGGGAGCTCCTTGGCAGGACCAGGAAAAAGGCTGTGATAGGAGAAAAGGTGTTTGAGAGGAAGCATGGGCACAGCTGGGCAACTAAGCAGCCCGCCTGGCTGATTTCAGGGAGCAAAGAGGACAGAGTCACCCCTCCCGGGGTCACGCTGGCTGGAGGGCTGTGCTGAGGAGCCCAGCCTCCGTCCTGAGGCCCTGGCGCAGACGTCGATGCCAACAGACAGTGAAGGGCCACAGTGCAGACAGACAGCGGCTGCCCTCGGCGCCAGACCTGCTCCCCCCGAACACTCACTGTCGGCGTCTGACATGATGATGTTGGGGCTCTTTCCCCCCAGCTCCAGGGTCACTCTCTTGAGGTTACTACTCCCTGCAGCAACCTGAATCAGGCGGCCAACCTGCAGGGTAGCAGAAACAGAGACAAGCTCTCGGTGCGGGGACAGAGAACCAAACGCTCGCACAGACACGGAACGGAGCACCCCACCACGCGAGGGAGTGGCTGGGTTACAAGAAACCTGGGGCACTTCACCAAGTCTGGCCACTCACTCCCCGTCACGGCCCCAGCCCTCTGCGCTCTCAGGATGGCAATGACAGTAACGACACAAGCTGTGTGGCTTCTATGTGCTGAGCGCCACCTACACACCGGGCACGGTGCTGAGTGCTTCGTGTGCACTAAATTCAGTCCTCACGGCGACCTTGCAGGTAGGGGTGACTCTGTTCCTCGATTTGTTTTTGTAGGATTTTTTTAAAATTTATGTTTAGAGAGAGGGGTAGGGAGGCAGAAAGAGGAGAGAAACATTGATGTGTGAGAGATTCATCAGTCGGTTGCCTCTTGCACACCCCCAGCGGGGGACCTGGCCCACAATCCAGGCATGTGCCCTGACTGGGGATCAAACTGGCGACCTTTTGGTTCGCAGGATGACCCCCAGCCCACTGAGCCACACCGGTCCGGGCAGCCCTTTTCCTTCATTTAGAAGTATGGGAGCTGCATCTCAGACTGCTCGAGCCACGTGTTCCAAGTCACACAGCCAGTTAACGTGCAATCAGCATTCACACTCAGTCCAGCAGCAGTTCACACCCACAATCCTGCCTCCTTCCCACGACGTTTGGAGTGCAGTCCCCTGCACACGGGACACTCTGAGGGCAGGGATGGGGTGCATCTCACCTCCACATTCTCAGAACCTGGCACAGAGCCGCCTCTGTACTTGTTGAATGAACATGTGCCACGTGGATACTGCCATCCTCATGTTAAAGGCAATAGACAGAGCTCCAAGGACATTCAGTGAGTCACCCATGTCATGACAGGGCCAGATTTGAACTCCTGTCTTCCCGAAGCCCACGCTCTGTACCCATCAGGGCATTGCTGGTCAAGGTGCCTGAGACAGCCACAGTGCTTGGATCTGGGGCAGGCAGCCAGCTCTGGGCTTCACGAAAGTCTAGACAGCCTTGCCTACTGACCCTGCATGGGATGCCGGCCCCCCAACAGCAGCTGGAGTGTCCAACAACCCACAAAGGGCAAAACCCTGCATGGTCACTCCTGGCGCACTCACTCGAGCTACTCGGGCAGTCCTGGGCAGGCCCCTCCACACAGCACCCAGAGGCTGATCTCGAGCACATCACCCCTTCAGGATAGTGAGAGCTCGGGGCAAGCACCCAACAAGCTTGAGGTCTGGGGATGCCTCACCTCGGTGGAGCCTGTGAAGGCCACTTTGTCCACATCCGGGTGGGAGGCGATGGCAGCCCCAGCCGTGGGGCCAAATCCAGGAATAATGTTGACCACGCCAGGGGGAAAGCCAGCCTGTGTGCAAATAGCCAGGAGACACTGGGCGTCACTCTCCTACTCCAAAGGGCCTGGACAGGGGAACACACGTCCCTTTCCAGAGAGGCTAAGGCAGCATGTCCCAGACGTGGGGCCACAAGCAGTCTGCGGGTGCTGCTCAGGAATTCTAAATGGTGCAGCAAGCAACACGATGCGTGGAGTCCCTGTGGCTGTTGTCCGCCCCCCACGGTATTCACTTAGAACCATTTCATTATTCAAAGGGGTCTTACAGTGAAGCCCCAGGTGGAAAGCAGGTGAGATGGGGCCTCGGTGACTGAAGTGTGGTGATAGGAGGAGAGAGCCTGGCTCCTGCTCCACAAACTCCCCCACTTTGGGCCCCTCCTCAGAACTCCTTTAGAGCAAGCCTGTACGAGAGCATTTAGCAGTCCCTGTGGATGGCCACGCACCTCCTTTATCAAGTTGGCCACGTAGAGGGCCGTGAGTGGAGTCTGCTCAGCCACTTTCATCACAACCACGTTCCCAGTCGCCAAGGCCGGGCCCAGCTTCCACGCTTGCATCAAGAGCGGAAAGTTCCACTGCAATAAACAAAAGCCACTCCCAAAGTCCGAGACACAGAAGGTGACTTCCCAGAGAGCAGATGCAGCAGTGATTTCTCCCCCTAACTCGATCCCAGGTTCAAGGCAGGTGGTCAAAGTAGGCGTGGATGAAACAACAGCAACTCAGGTCCGTGAGTGCTTTGTCTGTGCTAAGCAAGCACCATGCAAAGCTGTTGCGTCCAGTCCCCCCACCCCTCCACTTGAAGACAGGTTCTATGTTCACGCCCACTGTGCAGCTAAGGAAGCTCAGGCTTAAGGGGAGAGTGACTTGCCCAAGGTCACAGAGTTCATGAGTGGCAGGTCTGGGACCCGAACCCAAGTTGGCTTTGTCAAAGCCCCGGTTCTCAATCAGGAGCCTGTCGGAGATCGCTGCACCTCGAGGCACCCCCGATAAACCTGCCTTTATTTATTAGAGGCTGCCACTCACCGGGATGATCTGCCCGCACACGCCCACAGGCTCGTGGCGGGTGTAGCTGAAGAAGTCCCCGTCGATGGGAATGGTTCTCCCATGGTACTTATCAGCCCAGCCAGCATAATAACTTTAAAGAAATAAAGTCCAAGTTTAATCAATGACTGTCAGGGACCCCTATAAACTCTGGCAGGAAGGAAAGACTCAAACTGTCTAATGGAGTGATTCTGAGAATGGCCCTTGCTCTTGCCTTGTCCCCAGAACAACTTAACTGCTAAGGCTATAATAATCCACTCTAGGGAGCCAACCTCTAGGTCTCAGAATCACCTGGGATGCTTCTAAAAAAATGTCAAGTTCCAGGAGCCCGCTTCCCACTCACTCAATCTGGCTCTCTGGGGTGGATGCCTGGGGATCGGCATTTTTCATACATATTCAGATGTACTAAACTGTGACTGTGGTACCAGCCGAGCATCACAGGTCAGCACCTGACAACCACAGGTCGGGTCTGGTGGAAACGTGCAAACCCATCTGAACAATCCCCAGAAAAACAAGTCATCAACTGCGCCCCAACCCTTGTAAACCGTACGGCCTAGACATACAGGGACACAAGCGACCTAGCAAATTAGGGCTGCGGAGAAGGGCATGCACTCATAGCATGTGGCAGTTACGTTTTCAGGGAAGTAGGAAAAACGAGAGATGCAACACGTAAGGTAAAAAGATTACTGAAGTGTGTGGGTCAGGCAAGGTTAGCCGGAGGCCGGAGTTGGCCTGGGTGTGAACACGGGTTTGTGATCCGGGGGAGAAAAACAGCCTGCGGGTTACCAATCTACACATGTCAAGACATGGCTGTTCCCTTCCTCCCAGGTCTGTATTACCTGTGTTTCACACGCCTCAGAATAGTTATTAATCAGCACGAAGGCATACTGGTAAAACTCAGGGAGGCCTGGGCCTCTGCTGAGATGCACCAGGCCGCTCTCTCTGGGGCATCCTTGTAGAGCGAGGTTCTTGACTTGGCCCTGCTAACGTGTGCAGGGGAATGTTTCTTGATGGCATGGGGCTTTCCAGTGCATTGCAGGATATTTAGCAGAGTTCCTGGCCTCTACACACTAGATTTCAGTAGCACCCCTTCCCACCTAGTTGTGACAACCAAAGATGTCTCCAGATACTACCCACTGTCCCGCAGGGGACATAACTGCCCTGGTTGAGGACCTGCCATGTTACCCAACCCCGGCTCTTCTGGTGCTGCTTCTCTTTCTCCACCTCTGTCCAGGGGAACAGCTGGTATTTGCACAGTGATCTCTCCACCCGCATGCACTACAGCTGGTCAGACTCAAGGCCAGCCTGTCAGGGTCCCTCCTCCAGGAATCTGGCTTTGGGACTAAGAGACTCCCACTTCGTCTAGCTGGAATCATGCGAACAGAAGCAAGCCCAGGTTCCAATGTGCAGAGACTGGCCTTGAAGGAGCTTGCTGGTAGTCAGGAAAGAAGCTAGGGGCAGGGGTGGGCAGCAGCGACACTCAGCAGCCTCCCCAATTTAAGGTCCTGACTGCATTGCCCAGGTTGGACTGAGCCTCTGTTGCCAACAGAGGCTCCAGCAAAGCCCTCCTTCCTCACCTTGTGTTTCTTGATCATGAAAATGTTTATGATCAAACTAACTCAAAGCTAGCAAGAGGAAGGAAATAGTAAAGATTAGAGCAGAGGCCGTTGAAATGGAGAATGGAAAGAATCAATGAAACCAAAAGTTGTTCTTTGAGAACATTCACAAAATTGACAAACCTTCAGCCAGACTAGGGAGAAAGGGAGGCAACACAGATCACTGAAATCAGAAAGCAAAGTGAGGACATTATGATCGGCCTCACAGTGATAAAAAGGACTCTAAGAGAGTACTAGGAACAACTGAGACCAGCAAATAGAGAACCTACGTGATATGGACAAATCGAACTAAAACGTAAATTACCAAAACTGCCTCCAAAAGCAAAAGAAACTTCTGTGACTAGATTACAATGTCAGTACTGAGTCTAATAGAATGTGTTCCTCCAAGTCTTGTGATCCTTTTACATTACTCTGTTTCTACCCCCCAGCAGCACCCTCTCCCCTTCGGCCCGGCCAGGACAAAGACCAGGAAGCCTGAGGCCCTACCGGAGACATTTGAGGACCATGTCCAAATCCACCAGGTAGGAGATGATGTAGGGCTTGCCATTATCCAGCGTCTCCAAGGCCTGGGAAAAGAAAACGGGATCAGCACAGACATGCTGGCACAGGAATCAATCATAGCCAATGAGTGACAAGCAGTGTAGAGGCTCAGCATGGACTGAGAGGGGCCTGAGGCCACTTGGTGCCACCGAATGCTGCAGCATTTCTGGGCCGTTGCCTCTCCCCCTCCAAAGGCAGGGAGAACGAGGAGGGGGATGGGAGGAACAATTCACCAATTTCTCATTCAGTCATTCCACAAACGCATGTTTTGAGTTTCTGCTCTACGCCAGATCCAGGTACTGGGAATACAGAGACAAACGAGGATCTTCCCGAGTGAAGAGCCAGGGAAGGAGATCCAAATCATGAGTCACATGGGTCAGGGGTACTAGGAAGGAGAAGGGCAGCCTGAGAAACGCCGACCTGAGGACATGCAGGAGGTGACTAGGCAAAGGGGGAAGGTACAAATATTGGTGAAGGGAAGAGCACGCCAGGCAGAGGGAACAGCCTGTGCAAAGGCCCTGATGCTCAAAGAAGCTCAGTAGTGGAGAAGTGGAGGGGAGGCAGGCGAGCTGAGCTGTGTGTGAGGACCACGGTCCAGCCTGAGTTGGGAGATGGAGCCAGACCAGGCGGGACCTTGCAGGCCATGCTGAGGGAAAAGGACTTTATCCTAAGGATACAGGATATCATGGAAGGCCTAAGGGTAGATGCTATAATTTGCCTTCTAGAAGGTTCACTCTGGCAGGATTAAGGAATGGATTGGGGAGAGGAAAGGGCATTGCCTCCTGTTTTTTTCTGCCTCTGGAAGCCAGGGAGAAGGTCCAGGAGAGGTTTCCATCGTGGGTTTTTCCCCCTGGGAAAGCTCCCCAGCATGGCTCCTCTCTCTTCCCCAGTGTCCTCCTTTCTTAGCCAAACCCACTGCATCAAAGGAGGTGCTACGAGACTCCTCTGGTTGGTACGGGGCATATCCCTAAGGGGCCCAGCCTATGCCAATCTGACCAGTTACTTTTCAGCAATGTGGCTCCTTCCTGGCTGTCTATGGGATGCTCTGAACCCATTCGCCTTATGAGATGAGAGGGAAGGGGGCCGAGAACTCACTGCCAGGTATGTCCGGTCCCGCTCAATCAGATCGGCCAGGCGGTTCAGCAGCCGGCCCCTCTCCGACGCGTCCATGCGGCGCCAGGGCGAGCCCAGCTGGAAGGCGGCCTGGGCAGCCTTTACTGCCCTGTCCACATCTTCCTGGAAAACACGCAGCAAGGCAACTCAGGCCTTCTCAGCAATAGCCTCCTCCAAATACTGCCCACCAGGCCCTGCCGGGGCAGAAACCTGCCCGACAGTCCTTCCTGGCCCGGAAGGACTCCGCCTGGGGGTCTTCAGGCTCCCCTTTCCAGGAGTCACAGAGCAAATGAAGACCCCGACAGTTTCTATTCCTGTATTTTCACTTCAAAATCCTCCAATGAGTTTTGAAGAGAGAGCCACTCCGGAGTCAGTGCTTAGAATTTGACCGTTTTCCCCCTTCCTAAGAAAGCAAGCCCCATGAACTTAACCATCCCTCCCCAGACAACTGGCAGCATTCAACAAATGCAGGTTTACCCGGCTTCCCTCCCCTTGGGGGAGCAGTGGAATCAACCCAGCTAGTATTTTTCATGTGGGGAGATGTGTACCAGGAAGGGGAAGCACTGTTTTCATTAACCACATTTACATCAGATGGCCTTATAAGCCAGAGTATTCACACCTGTTTTTAGCAAAGGCCTTCATCATGAATGAAGAAGACTGTCTTAAAGCAGAGGGCAGGAGGCATTCTTGAATTATTTTTACTGCCTTTTCTATTCAAGAAAATGAAATAGTTTTATTAATGTCTATAATTTATTTTTTTAACTGTATTCTTTTTTTTTTTAAGATTTTATTTATTTACTTTTAGAGAAGGAAGGGAGAGGGAGGGAGAGAGAGAGAGAAACATCAATGTGCGGTTGCTGGGGGCCGTGGCCTGCAACCTAGGCATGTGCCCTGACTGGGAATGGAACCTGCGATGCCTGGTTCGCAGCCCGCGCTCAATCCACTGAGCTACGCCAGCCAGGGCAATGTCTATAATTTAAATTTTAAAATTACTACAACTACTTGATTACTACAAGTATATATAATGCAAACAAAACATACTACCAACATCAGAGCTAGATCTCAGGAGATCCAATTTCTGCTCAAAAAGATTTCCATCTGCCCTGGCTGGTATGGCTCAGTGGGTGAGTGCTGGCCTGTGAATCACAGGGTCACAGGTTTGATTCCCAGTCAGGGCACATGCCTGGGTTGTGGGCCAGGTCCCCAGTGGGGGTCATGTGAGAGGCATCCACACATTGATGTTTCTCTCCTTCTCTTTCTCCCTCCCTTCCCCTCTCTAAAAAGTAAGTGAATAAAATCTTAAAAAAATATATTTCCATCTAGTTATGCAACTCCCTCCACGTCTGGAAAGGAGAGAATGGATTAGATGTTCTCAAGTGCAATTCCAAGTGCACAGTCCACAGCACTAGGAATTAGTGAATGTGGGTACAGTCTAGCACCTTTGCCTGCAACAAGGAGTTTCTGTTGATTCATTTACTCAAAAATTTTAATTGGCGTTTTTTAGGTATGAAAGTAATACACACACGGTAAAGTTTCAGTCATATGAAAACAAATTAAGTGAAAAATTAAATTATCTTTGCTTGCCCCCACCCCCCTCAGCCCTTCCCCGAGGTAAGTCACTGGTTCTCACCTTGTCCCCTTCGGCTACTTGGCAGATGACCTCCCCAGTGGACGGATTGACAGTGGGGAATGTTTTCTTGCTGATGGCGTCGTGCCATTCATTGTTTATGAAGATCTGCAATGAGAAGGTAGAACTTCTCAAGGACCAGGTAGTTCTCAACCCAAAATTGACTACTTGTGATGTTAAAAAAAAATCAGAAAGAACAAATGCAAATGAACTTCAGAGTGACCCAGGCTGGGGGACCCCTTCGCCAACTGGCCTCAGGCAAGTCTTTCGATCCTTCAGTGCCCTGGTTTCTTTGATCTGAAAAATGAAGAGTTACCTTCCTTATCAGTTGTCTATATCCGTTGCCGTGTAACATCCCTTTGACATGTGGTGGCTTAAATTGACTTGTCATCTCACAGTTGTGTCCACTGACTGGGCTGAGCTGGGCAGGGCTCGAGTGGGCTCGCTCGTGTAGTTGCCAAGTGAGGGTGCTGGGGGCGGGGGGGGGGGCTGGACGTGCAAGGTGACTTCTTCACTAGTGTCTGCCACCACATGGCTGCTTGGCTTCCTGACTGCATGGCAGACTGAGGCTAGTCAGACACCTCGAGTGACAGCTGGCTTGCACAGAAAGAATGTTCCAAGAGACCCACGCAGAAGCTTCTTAAGGCTTCTTAAGAGCTAGCTTGAGAAGTCACGTGGCCTCATTTCCAACACCAAATTCCTTTGGTCACACTGAGTCACAGGCTCAGTCCAGGTTCATGGGTGGGGGCTGGGGGGAGAGAGCCTCCACCTCTCCTTGGGAGGAGCTGCAGAGAATTTGCAGCCATCTTTCCTTTGACACACCAGAGCGCAGAGTTGTGGCGAGAGCCGAGGTAGCTTGGTCTTTGTTCCACTCAGCAAATAGTTCTCTCGAACTGAGAGGTGCCTGTGCCAGGCACCGTTCGAGGGCTGGGGACACAGCGGAAACTGAACCCAGTGAGGACCATTCCTCACATACAGCTGGCGTTCTGGGGGCACAGAGACTGGAGAAGCAGACGTACACAGGCAACCTCATGGTGAGTGCGGAGGAGTGGAACAGGATCCAGGGAGGGGACTAGAAAGCGGGGCAGCTGGGGAGGGCCTCTGAGGGGCAGACATTTGACTCGAGCTGAGCTCCGGCTGATGAGGAGCTGCCACACAAAGCCAAGTGCTGAGCTCAGTCCGGGGCCCAAGACTGCAGGGCCAGCAGGGCCAGGGAGGGCGGCCCGGCTCGGGCTCAAGAGCAGGGGTGGGGACTAGAATCTGGATGCACCCGGCACTTTTCTTCCTAGTTGAGTCACATGGCGTGAGGCACATCACCTCCCTGCACCTCTGAGAATCTCTCTAGTGCCCCCTCATAAAAGGCACACGAGGGTTCCAAGGGCTTGCGTCAAGCCCTTGTGGAGTGAGTGTGTAGTGCTCTGACAGTGATGGTGGTGACAGGAAGGAGCCGGTCAGGAATGGGACTGCCAAAGGTCACTTTCCCAGGCTCCAGTTTGGTATTTCGGTGCAGTCCCTACCGCACGGTCAGTGGAGCTGCAGCTGCGCACCTACAGTCACAGGCTGTCGGCATTTGGCAGGAGAACGTGGGCAAGCATCAGTCACGTTGTCGGAACTGTGTTTGTGTGGTTTCAGATTAGTTGATCATTAATCTTAAGGAAAATGATACCTGGGTTTCTTCCACAAGGACGAGCAAGAGGGCTGAGAAGTGGGCGAATGAGGTAGTTTCGGTGGTGGGGGGTCAGTGGGGGGTGGCAGGTGGATAGGTGTGGCAGACAGAGTTCAGGCCCAAAGCCAGGTAGACCTGCGTTCAAGCCGCACTTGGCCATGCCCTGGTGGAGCCCTGCACACTGAGCGCAGGCTGGGGTCCCACAGCCTCACACCCACCCGCCTCCCTGAGACACCAGAGGAGGACAGGCAGGCTGGCCATGCCCCGTTCCATCCTGAGGTTTACTTACTGCCCTGCTACAGGTCTGTCTTCGAGTTTTTATTCCGGGTGCCGTAAACAGCACCAGCCTCTAGGCGAGGCGAGACAGTGCTGGGTTGAATTCCAGCTCTACCCTGTGACCTCGGGTTCACCAGTCCCCGGGGATAAAATGTCCAGGGGCTGGAGTGAGGGTTAAATGCAGCAGGGGGTGTGAAGTCCCTGAGCCAGCCCCCGCTCACAGTGGGTCTTAGCCCCGCACTTCCGCCACTCTAGGCCCTGTGGCTGTCTCGGCTGTGAGGTTTCTAGGGGCATGGGCCAGGCTGGCGTGTGCAGCTCTTTCTGCGTGGCTCCCTGCACGGCAGCGTACCAAGTTAGCTTGTCCTGAAAAAGGCTTAATCATTATCTTGCAAAGATTAGGAAGGATGAAGCAGAGAGCTGGGCCAGTCTGGCTAAATTCCCACTGTCCTTACCCCTTCCTCCCTAAGCAGGGCCATACTGTGCCCCTGACCGTAGCCTGAGAACCCTGGGAAGGCCACTCCCTGGTATGGCCTTTCAAAGCCCTGAATTTGCTTAGTCAGTCTCCATTGTTGGATTTTCATTGATCCACCCTCCTCCTAAGGAGTAAAATAATCCTGGGCTTGCAGGAATCTGGATCTTCCTTCTGTTTAGAGTTCCCGTTCCCCTTCTCCTAGAGCCAGACTTCAGTGGTCTAGGGACGGTCTGTCTTCCCTTCCTGGGGACGAAGGCCAAGGTAGGAAGGGTCTCACAAACTGAGCCTCTGAGTTAAGTTCTGCTTCCAGTGAGGAATTTCACAGTGACTTCTCTTGAATAAACACAAGGGAAAACTGCAAAACAAATGCACCATAACCTCCTGCCAGAGTCCCAAAGCTTGACTTACATAACATGCTTAACTCTGGGCTTGGGGGCAGGGGTCCTCCCAGCTCACACTTCCTCCTACAGTTTCCGGAAGCAGAGCGACACTCAGCCAGCTCAGGGCTCGGGTTCTGGACTGCTGGCAAAACTCATAGAACTTTTCCATCAAAATGCTCTATTTTCTATATATTTTAGTAGATCTCACTTTGAGTTGTGGAAGTTGGATTCACTTGTGCACACAGGCACTGAGTGGAACAGCACAGTCCTGCCTCCTCCAGCTAACATCCTGGGCGGGAAAGACTCAGCACACCCGCACGAACGGCAGGGCGAGGCTCAGACCACTGGACCGGGACCCAGGAGCCGGAAGGGCACTGTGATGGCGGGGGCGCGGAGCAGAGGGGCCGTGGGTGTGTGCCAGGAGCTTTGCTGGTGTGGGGGCACTGGAGGGAGCGGCAGATGGCAGGGGCAGGGGTGGGGGGACAGGGTGTCCATTCCAAGTGGGGATCATGAACTTCTATTACGTAACCCGCTTATCTCAATAACGGTTATCTGGGACGTGATCCCACAGGCAGGCCTGCCTTGGTACTTCCCGCAGCAGGGTGGGTGCCCCTCAACACGGACCAACCGCAGCCGGTTTAGCCATTTCCTACATTCTCGGGACAAGTGTGCACCGTTCTCCACCGTGCTGCTGCGGCGAGCGCCCTTTCACCCGTACCTTCGCGGTCTCGGGGCAGGTCACAGTATAAAGACCAGAATTGCTGAGGTGGAGAATAGCGTGATCCCTGGCTGCCCTGGGTGTCTGTCTTGTTTTTCAGGCCCCTGTGGATTAGGCACTGCAAACAGAAACTTTGGGGTGCGAGGGCTGGCTTAGAAGTTAGGGTAGGGACAGCAGAGCTAGGAACAGGACTGCAGGATCCTGACAAAGTGATAGTCCCATGCCACCTCCACCACATGACAATGGACAGTCATTATCTGTCCGAGGTCCCAAATAAAAGGTTAAATGACATTCAGTTGCTCCAATTTGAGGAGGCAGGACACATTCTAGGAAGATTGTAGTTGAAGTTTTAATGCATGAAAGAGTTACAGATCTGTTACCTAGGAAATCTACATGCCTGGAATATGTTATTTTCCCCAAAAGTGAGCGAGCAGAGGCTGTGGTCCTCTATCCTGGTGACTCCTGCTGTCATTTGCTTTTTCTGTGGCAGTTGGGTGGCTTCCGTCCGATGGAAAGCAGATGCTGTCTTTTGTATTACAGATTCCCAAAGAGACAAGTTCAAGGTAAACGTGGAATGCCACATGCATTCACACTTTTCCACACACTATCCAGAGACTTCTGGGTTACTTTGGGATTAAAGCCGAGAGCAGCCAGCTCCCCGAGACTTCCTGAAGACATTCTGGCACCTGACCCCAGCCCCTGTCCTCTCCCCACTCACCAGGACCTTTCGTCCTGCATTTCTGGACTGTCCCCACTTCGGAGATGGGAGGGCCGATTCTACTATGGACTGACGGCCAGCCAGGCACGGTTTCGATTTGTCGATGTGCGTACGGGCTTATAGGTTGGCAGCCGCTGTCTTGCTGCTGTCTCTTCCCTTAGCCAATTCCGCACTCCCTGCATGTCCCCACATTCCTGTTCCCATTAACTCCTAAACTCTGCAAAAAGGCCCCTTTTGAGTGGAAATATTTGCTTCCCATTCCATGCTACTGGAGCACAAACTATAAACAGTTTCATAAACGGCAGCCATTCACAATTCACACCCTTAGTAAATATTTACTGAGCAACAGTCACACCCGAATCTCAGTGTGATGATTACAAATGTGAACACAGGCGCAGCTCCTCCCTCCCAGTTTCAAACACTCCGTTCGATTGCCCCTTCAGTACTCACGTATCTGTCTAACCGTAATGCCTGGTTGCCAGGCAGCATGTGGCTAAGGGCACGCATTTTAGAGTGGGACAGAGCTATTTGAACCCTGGTTTCATACTTCCGTGAACTTGACCTCCCCGAGCCTTGGTTTCCTCATCTATGAGATGGGACACACAGTCACTGGCAGCACGCAAGGCAAAAATGCAGGTGGAGGTCCTCAGCACAGGGTCTGATGGATCATGAGGGATCGACAGCCACCGGCTCTGGGGACACCTGCGCCTGTCTGCCAGACACACAGGTACTTTGTACTGAGAACGAGTTACTCCCGCAATCAGAAAATTCATAGAGAGACCCTTCTTTCTTTTTTGTTAGAGTTTATTTATTTTATTTTTAGAGATGGGGGAAGGAGGGAAAAAGTGAGAACAATATCAGTCGGCCTGCAACGAGGCACGGGTTGAATCAGACCCGCGTTCTTTCGCTTCGTGGGACGATGCCCACCCAACTGAGCCACACAGGTCAGGGCTGCAAAGAGCCTTTCTTATTTTCCTTTTTGTCAGTTCTGGCTTTAGTTTCTGCGTGCTATGGTCAAGAGGCGAAGAACAGAGACACAAATTTAATTCACCCCCAAACTCCCATTCAGGAAACCAATTACAACTCCAACAGCACCCACATAAAATTGGAGTTATGTCGCCCTGGCTGGTGTGGCTCAGTGGACTAAGTGCCGGCCTATGAACTGAAAGGTTGCCGGTTTGATTCCCAGTCAGGGCACATGCCTGGGCTGCAGGCCAGGTCCCCAGGTGGAGGTATGTGAAAGGCAGCTGATTGATGTATTTTTTGCACATTGATGTTTCTCTCCCTCTCTTTCTCCCTCCCTTCCCCTGTCTCTAAAAATAAATAAATACAATCTTTTTTTAAAAATGGAGTTATGTCACCATCATCCAAAAAGCTCAACAGCATCACCGTGCTCCTCACTGTCAGTTACGGCTGCATTAACTATGGGGACACCAGTAGCCATGAGCCAGGAAGTTGTTAAGGTCTGTCCAAGGATGACCCATTTCATCCTCAAAGCAACCCGGTGATGTAGACGAGGTTTTCACCCCATTCTACAGATGTAGCAGCTGAGGCACAGAGTTAAGTAATTGTACCACCTTCCGTAACTTCTTTCCTGCCTTCTTTTTCTCCATAACACTGACTGCCTTGTGCCATACTGTGCACTTACTTGTTTGTCTGTCTCTACCTTCCACGATACAAGCTTTCCACAGGCGGGGAATCTTGTCTGCTTCATTCATTGGAACTGGGGGTGCTGAGGAAACGTCTCATGAATGAATGAACCTGCCCAAACTGATACTTTCCAGGGGCAGGCAACCTGAGTTCGGAGTGTGGAACGGTCTAACAACATTCTCGTCTTCGTCACAAATTGGTGACATCTACCGACACGAGTTGGTGATGCTGAAGGTGAGAGCAGGAGCCGCGCCAGATCTGGAGGGGCTGCTTTGCCGAAACCACAGCCCCTTGGGTTTTCCTTTGAGTTGTCTTTCCAGACCTTCACTACTCTCCGAGTCAGGAAAGAGAGAAAGTTATGTTGACAGAAGTTTGTCCCTGAACCACCAAGGATGAGACATGTGACCCTCAGGGAGCCCGGCCATCAGCAGCAGCCCCCACGGGTCCCTGCCGGCGAGTGGGGGAAGGACTGGTCCTGAAATCTTCTACCCCAAACAAGGTTTATCCCACGCTGCAGCCCCACTGAGGCCAACCAGAGCTGAAAGAACCCCAGGAAAGCGGACCGAAGCACCTTTTTTGCCCACCATCCATGTGAGACCTGATAAGCTCAAAGTGCAACTCCCCTCCCCCCAAATACAAAACCCCACAAATGCCTTCAGCAGGAAAACCCAGCAGCATCTGCAGAAGCAGTTTCAAAGCCTTTCTATCCGAATGTCTCCTTTTGGAGAAACTCCAGGCTTCAGACTCCAGAACAATTCACTCAATTTTAAGGAACTAATAACTCCCAGGGAAATGTCAACTTTGTATACGGAAGCCCAGATAAGAGGCTCAGAAGTTTAGGATTAGGCCTTGGCATTGTTACCAGCAACACAACCTTGGAAACAGCCCAGGGAGCTTTATGAGGAGCC